>VSMD01012124.1:0-90099 GCA_008750895.1 Mirza zaza | reverse complement strand
ATATACCACATTTTATTAATCCATTCTTGGATTGATGGGCACTTGGGCTGCTTCCACAGCCTTGCGATTATGAATTGTGCTGCTATAAACATTCGAGTGCAGGTGTCTTTTTTGTAGAGTGTCGTTGGGTCTTTTGGGTAGATGCCCAGCAATGGGATTGCTGGATCAAATGGTAGATCCACTTGTATCGCTTTAAGGTATCTCCAAATTGCTTTCCACAGAGGTTGAACTAGTTTGCAGTCCCACCAGCAGTGTAGGAGTGTTCCTCTCTCTCCGCATCCACGCCAGCATTTGTTGTTCGGGGTTTTTTGATAAAGGCCATTCTCACTGGAGTTAAGTGATATCTCATTGTGGTTTTGATTTGCATTTCTCTGATGATTAGAGATGTTGAGCATTTTTTCATATGTTTGTTGGCCATTCTTCTGTCTTCTTTAGAAAAGTTTCTGTTCAAGTCCTTTGCCCACTTTTTAATAGGGTTATTTGATTTTTTCTTGCTGATTTTCATGAGTTCTAAGTATATTCTAGTTATCAACCCCTTATCGGATGCGTAGGATGCAAAAATTTTCTCGCACTCTGTAGGTTGTCTGTTTACTCTCATGACTGTTTCTTTGGCTGTGCAGAAGCTTTTTAGTTGATGTATTCTTGAAAATTGCTGAGAGTACATTTTAAATGTCCTTACCACAAGAGTGATAAGGGTGTGAGGGAATGCATATTAATCAGCCTGATTCAGCCATTCCACAATGCATACATATTTCAAAACATCATGTTGTTCACGATAAATACAGTATATCCAATTTTTGCCAATTATAAAATTAATTAATTAGAAATGTTTACTCAGAAATCAATGCCTGCCTGCCTCTGGTACTTGGATATCAACTTCTAACTCAACCCCATCCCGTTTGTGGAAACAGAGAGTCCAGTGACCTCTCTCCAGTTTTTTTATTTTGTTTTGTTTTCTCTCAAAAGTTTTACAATCCACATCTTTAATGGTAACGTCAGGGACATGAGCCTGGATTCTGAGTCTTTCGTTCATGTGTCCTGGAAATGTGAACTCATTTAAAACATCATTTTCTTACTCATTGCTGATTCATCTCAGATTTCAAGTTCCTCTTAATGGCGTATGTTTTTCTCATTTTGCTCTTATTTATTTATTTTTGTTTGAAAAGATGGGCGCACCCGAACTTGCAACTTTCCCTGTTACCTACTGTTTTGCTGCCCAGTGCCCAGTCTCTTCTCCTGGTACCTGCTCTTCCTCTGGAACAATGTGCTTCGGAGGGTGTTGGTTCCACTCCAGCTAATCAGAGCACTGCATTCTCTTATCACCAGGGACAGTTTCAGAGATGGGCACGGGACCTAATCGGTGTGCATTAGTAGATGCTGTTCCATCTGCTGAGGAAGAGGTGGAGGCTCTTTCTTTCTAGAATTGCTTATAAAAAACGTGAAGTAAACGTGGGTTTCTAGCAGCCACTGACTGGGGCTTGATATTGAGAATGGCCCCAACTTCAGGCCCCAGGTGGACGGCTGAGCTGAGAGAGCGAAAGTAAATCAAGGTGCCAGTGAGCCACAGACCAGAACCAGACACGAAGTCAGTCTTTGCCCTGAACTTTTCAATTATTTAAACCAATAAATCCCTTCTTTTGCTTAATCCAGTTTGATTTGCGGTTCTTGTTAACTGCTGCAAAGAGTCCTAGCCAATACACTTAAAACAACAACAACAAACCTCTGAAGGATGCTTTAAGACTCGATTTTGAGAAGCCCTTAGCTTTTTATTTTCTGGCAAATTATTCTAGGATTTGTGCCTTCCTGACCACATCTTTAACATTTTCTATCATTCGTCCTTGATCATGGGTCCCTTCTTATGTGATGTAAAGTTTTAAAAGTATAAGCAAATTTCTAGTTTGGACCCAGGATTCCTATTTAAAAATGTCTTTTTTTTAAAATGATGAAAGCATTTCCTTCTACCACACATCTAAATTTAGGAATACAGAAAAATGGGAGAAAAAATTACCTGGTAGTCTACTACCCAAATGAAACCAATGAACATGTCTCCAAGATTTTTTCCCAAACTATCTTGTTCCTACCTATGTAAATCATTGGATTACACTCTGTAGTTTCATATATTGCTTTAAATTGTTTTTGAAAAGTTAATGCATGCATATGACATAACGTTTAAAAGATAGCACATATTCTTCAGTACCTTGTATTTAAAAATTTATTTTGTGTTTAATTAACAAATAATAATTGTATATATTTATGGGATCCAATGTGATGTTGTGATACATGTATCCATTGTGCAGTAATTAGGAAAATTAACATGAACATCTCACATATTTATCATGTCTTTGTGGTGAGAATATTTAACATCTACTCTTTTAGCAATGGTGGTTATCAGAAAGTGAGTACATGTAAACAGGGAAAGGGAGACGTTAGTCAAAGGGTCCAAAGTTTCTGATAGAAAGGAGAAATAAATTCTAGTGACCTGTTGCACAGCATGGTGACTGTAGTTAAAAATAATGTATGTTTCAAAATTATACCTTGTATTTTTCACTTAATGGTTCATCTTGGAAATGGTTCTATGTCAGTAGAGAGGCACCTCATTTTTCCATTGTATGGATGTGCCAGAGCTGAATTAAGCAAACGTCTACTGTTGGACACTTAGTTTGCTTCCAGGTTTTGTGCTGTCATAACCAGTGCTGCACATCTTTGCGCATGAAACCTTTTTGACGGTTCCAAAGGATGGACCCTCTGAAAAGAATGAACATAGTCCAATGGCAGGAATGCTTTTTAAGGCCATTGACACTGCTGTGAAATTATCTTTCCGAAGGACTGTTGCCTTTGCTGCTCTCTCCAGTAGCAAGTGAAGGGGCTCCGTTTGTTTGTTTATACATGCTGCCCACTGAGATCTGTGCCTGGCACATAGGAAGTGCTTAAGATGTTAGATATTATCACTGCTGCTATTATTGTTTTTCTCTTTGACTCTTCTCATTCTTTTCTACCTCATTAATATCTTTGAAGTTGTGCAAATCTCTCTCCCAAGCCTAGGAACTATGATCTTGGAAGCACAATCTTTTCCCTGTACTTTAGAAAATACTCCTCTCCCTTCTCAGGGAATAATACGGGACATAATTCTAAAAAGAAAAAGCAGAAGGAAACAGTGATACCTAACTTGGTTAGGCTGAAATCTAAGATAGGACTTTCTCCCAGGTTTCTTGTTGCTTCCCGTTTTTAAAGGCCTGATCAAAAATCCCACTTCCTTAGCACAGAGCCCAGCACAGAATGGGTACTTAATTTTTGAATGAATGAATGATGGATTGATTGTTGTGCCCTTTGATTGATGTCTCCAGTAGTTGACTGTAAGCTCGATGAGGAACATAACTATCTTTTCTTCTTATTTCATGCTCATGCTCAAAAGCTTAGTGAACATGTCATAGATAACTGTTAAACAAATGAATGTAAATATCTAGGTATCTGCGTTGCTACTAAACTGATGATAAAATTATCTTTATTTTGGAACTGAAACAGTCCTAAACTTGGCTTCCTCAGTAGCATCCCCTGAGATTCTTTTAAAAATTGTTAATGGATTCCCAGGTACCACCTTAGACTCATGGAATAGAAACTCCAGGGATAGGTTTCAGATTCTGCATTTTAAACCTCCTTCCCCGACCTGTCCCTGCTGCCAGGTGATTCTGATGTCACCATCCTTGCAGAAGAACATGGCCCAGTACTTGAGGACTACTGGTTTTCCTAGCCTATCCCAGTCTCTCATTATAATTTTTTATTTCCGAAGTGGCCTCTTGGCTGCTCTGTGGGTGATCTTATCTGCTAGTACACACTATATCACGCTGATAAGCCACCCTGACTCGCCAGCAGCTCCCCCTGGTTTTAATCCTATTAATAAACCTGTCCCCTGGCCTCCGAGGATATGCCCTTTATCTTGCCTGTTAAGGCTGCAGCAAACAGCTTTTCCTAGCGTTCCACCACAACTCAGTTTTATTACAAAGTTCTGCTCTCTTTTGGAGAAATAGACTTGATGCTCACGATTTCAATCACCAGGACCTTGCTGGCCAGACGGCTTCACCAGTGTTTTTATGGGGCTCTCGTGATTCCACCATATTGTGGAAGTTGCAGGCGGAGAAGGAATTAGATGTGGCCGTCCCTTTTTATGTGCAGACTCTGGGCCAGCGATAGTACAGGCATTTAAATTTAATATTAATGAGTGGGTATTGTTATCCCACTTTTCAGGTGAGAAAACTGAGGTCAGAGAGATTAAGTCAATGGCCCAAGGGCACTGGTTAGTAAGAGTAGGATTTAAACACAGGTCGGTAAGATTCTAGAGTCTCAGTTTGGAGTCAGGGAGAGCTCCGAATGTGGAGGTGTTGGGACGCCAAGCCCTGGGAAATTAGGGAGCATGGGGATTAGGGTACTGGGTTCTAAGCAACAGGCAGGGCTGGGCTTGGTGGCTCATGCCTGTAATCCTAGCACTTTGGGAGGCCAAGGTGGGAGGATTGCTTGAGGCCAGAAGTTTGAGACCAGCCTGTGGAATATAGCGAGGCTCTGTTTCTACAAAAAATAGATTAAATTAGCTGGGTGTGGTGGCTCATGCCTGTACTTGGGAGGCTGAGGCAGGAGGATCACTCCAGCCCAGGAGTTTGAGGTTGCAGTGAGCTATGATGATGATGATGTCACTATACTCTACTAGGGCAACAGAGCAAGACCCTGTTTCCAAAAAAGAAGAGTCAGGCAGGACAAGAAGGAAAGATACAGTTTCACAAGGCAAGAGCTGGAATCCTAGGAATGGCCCAAAGCATTAAGTTCAGAGGGGGCTGGACCAGATGCCCTCCTGGACCTGGCATGTGGGGCACAGACCCTTGGCCAGAAGAGATGGAGTGGATGACCCAGAAGGGCTGGTTGAGCCTATCCAACCAGGGCTGAAACTTATCAAAGGGCTCCCAAGACTCTGCCCGTGGGAAGGAAGGAGTAGCATAGGGCACTTGGGCAGCAGGTCTGCAGGCTGATGTGGATCACAATTTGTCACTGGCTAAGCTTGACACTTACTCTAGTCATTCCACAAGCATTTACTGAGTTCTTCCTGTGTGCCAGAGGTATCGGGGTGCTGAGAAAACAAGGCAGCAAAGGTCCCTGCTATGTTGGAGCATATATAATACTATATTAATAATCATTATCATAGCAATGAACAGTCACTGAGCACTTAAGTGCTAGGCACTGTTTTAATTACTTTACATACATTAACACATTCAATCTTAACAGCTACCCTACGAGGCAAATACTATTATTATCTCTAGTTTACAACAGAGAAAGCGTTTGCTTACAGAAGTTGTGCCACATGCATGCCCATGTGTCGCGGCCCGTGAGTGGCTCTGCTAGGACTGGGAACAGTGGCTGGTGGCTTCTGAGCCATTGGACTTAGTTCCCATGGGGCCCCCTATACCCTTTTCCTCAACCTCTTTCAGTGGGTTTTGATAACTTCCAGTTTCAGATACAGTGTTTCGTGCTCTTAATTGTTCTCATAGGCATTTCTTAAACAGTCTGCTTTTAAAATGTAGACCGCTTAATTGGCCTCTGTGGTGAAAAGGCAGGCACCTGCATTTTGTAGAATGTCATCTGTATGCAAATTACCAAATAGCCAGAGTAGTCATTGCACTGCCTGCAAATCTTGCAAATCAGGGCTCAGGGAGACCCACTCCTGGCTTCATTGCTGACCGACTCCTGCTTCCGTGACCTGCAACATTGATCTGGCATCTGTTGAATTCCTCAGTTCGATTATGATACGTTTTTCTTTTCCTTCCTCCTAAATGCCCTCTACAGTGTGGGCACCCAAGGTATACGAAGCAAGGGACCTGCCCTTGAGAAGTCTGCAGTCTAGCTGTGGAGACAAGACATACCAAGGTTGAAACGACTGAGATATCACAGCAGTAGTATGATTGCTAAATCTGTGACGACATATGGGATTGCCATCTTTGCTGCACAGGTTCAGAGAAGGGAAATGGTAGAATGGATTTCTGGGAGGAGAGAGGTGAGCTAGGATTTGAAAGATTTGGATGGGCAGGAGTATGACCAAAAAGGGAGGTCATTATAGGCAGGAGCCTTGCAATGCCAGAAGCATGGTGGCTGGAGTGGCCTGACCTCTGAGGAACACAGAGGGGATTAAAGTCCCTGGAGCATAGGGCTAGGTTTGCTTGGATCTTCCCAACACTCACTATATTCTGTCTACGTTGTACTTTGTGGAAACTGAAGCTCAGAAAGTTAATGTAACTTAGCTCAAGCAAGAGTGTAACAACAGAGGTGGAATTTGAACCTGGGCAATCCAACCTCAACCCCCAAGTTCTGCACACCTATGTTTTATTCCTAATATTGCCAATTATTCTTCACATTTTCTGGATAAGGAAAAAGACTCAGAATGCCAAAGTTACATTTGGCTGCAGACAACAATATACACTCAAGCTACTTTAAGTAAAAAGGCATTTATTAAATGCTAAGAGGAAGCACACTGACTCTCTCAAAAGGTTGGGGCTTACCAGGAACCCCACCACGGGGCTCACCATTGAAGACCCCACTCTTGCCGCCCCTGGGCATGGGCACCAAGTTCATGTTCCTGACTCTGAACACTGTCCTGATGCCTCGAGAGCCACCTGCCTTCACTGCCACCCTTGCCAAAAACAGATTCCTCGCATTTCCAAGCTTCTGAGTTGATGTTGCACAGGACCACACCTGTTTCTCAGGGGATCTTGGAAGAGCAAGTCATGTGGCTTCTCTCTTGAGGAAGATCAGGGGGAAATGCCCCCTAGCAAAGGAGACCTATTGTCCAAAAAGTGCCATGTAGCTGGGAAACATGACCGTTTTCTATGACGTTAGTAAATACAGCCGCTGGCGTCCAGTCCTGAGTCAGTCTGGCTCCAGGGACCACGCTCATGATTGCTGTACCAAGGCTTCTAAATAATGGCCCATGGGCTGAGGCTAGGCTGCAAGAGAATCACTCAAGAAGTTTACTAAAAACATAAAGTCTCAGGCCTCTCCTCCCGAGGTTCTGATTCAGTGAGTTGGAGCAAGATCTGGGAATCTACATTTCTCCAAACCCTTCAGATGATTCTAAGGTATAACCAGGTATAGGAATCAAGGCATTGCATGATCTTCTCAGTGATGTTTTTCTTAATTCTAAAATAGACTTCCTCTATTAAAGCTATTGTTCTCAACTGTGGGCAGTTGCTCCTCTGGCCCCCGCCCTGGGGACATTTGGCAATGTCTGGAGATGTTTTTGGTCATCTGGTCATCACATCTAGGGGTTACCACTGCCGTCCAATGGGTAGAGGTGAGGGATGCTCTTAAACCCTGCAGTGTACAGGGGTAGACTGCCGCAACACACAAGTATTCAGCTTCACATATCAAGAAAGTTAAGGTCAAGAAATCCTGTATTAGAGGGTGCTTATTTTTGCTGAGCCCTTACGGCATGATTCTCTCCAGAGGTGTCATCCTCTCATTAAGACAGAATGGCTTGTGAGAGCTCTGGTCATGCCAGTCCCTCTTTAAATCGTGACCATTTGAAACATAACCCCAATGTTCCTGCTGTCATTTCACAGAGAGGGAAAAATTTCCAGATTAATGTCACTGTGACCACTTGATCTCCTCTGTTCTCTGGCTCTTAAATTTCACCTGCTCTGACTATGACTCAGACCCTGATAAAAGCCCTGGAAAAGTGTCACAGCTGGTGCAGCCCTCCGCTCTGTTGACCTGAAAATTCAGGGAGGTGGCCCCATGTGGTGGTTTTAAGCATGGTCTTTAAAGGAAGACCTGGGTTTAGAAGCCCAGCTGTGCCACCCACTGCCCTCAGGCAGGTTACTTAACCTCCCCAAGACTCTGTTTCCTCCTCTATAAAATGGGGACAGTGACAGTGCTTACTTTCCCGGGTTGTTGTGAGGATGAAATGAGATAATCGTGTATCTTAGTCAGCCCTTGCTGCAGTAACACCGTGTAACAAACACGCCCAGGATTTCAGTGGCATACGGCAGTGAGCATCTATTTCCTGCCCATGCATCTGCAGGTGGGCTATGGTGTGGCTGATCTGGGCTGGGCTTGCCTTTCACCCTGTGGGTTGGTAAAAGTCTATCCTACTGTCTCACATCCATCTTGGACAAGATGCTACCCAAGTCTTGTTCCTTATAGAGTGAAGGCAGGAGCGTAAGAGGGCAAGCCCAAGTTCACAAATACATCTCGAGCTCTTGCTCACATCCTTTGTTCCTATCCTGCTGGCCAAAGGGAGTCTTATGGCTGAGCCTCAAATTGATGGGGCTGTGAAATGTATCTTGCCCACAGTGAGAAGGAAAGAGGAACGATAATCCAAACCGTTACTCGCGCATAGTGAGGGCTTCAGTAATGTTTTTTGTTGTCCTTAAGTTGTGAGTCATTACTGTGAGCTAGCTCCATCTTTGTTCTTTCTTAACCTGGTGCTCTGACCTCCGTATTGATCCTTGTGTGCATTAGCTTCCACCCCTTGCCTGTGAGCCAGCCTCAGATCTGTTCATCTGGTCCACCACGGACGTCAGTTTCCTCTTCTGAACCTTCTTGTTTAGTTGTGTAAGTAAGCAGCTCACCCTCTGTTGCTGCCTGGTATCACATTGCTGCCCAACAGGAATGCCTGTTGGCCTTTTATAAGGTGGGTGCAGTTTACTTGAATTCATACTGGCCTTGGTTCATTGAGAACTTCCCTTTAGTCTCTTGTTTTCTTTATTGTTTATCTTAAGGTGTCTCCTTCTTTCTAGGGTCTGGCCAACCAGGAAACCTTTTAAATGGGTCCAGCCTTCAGGAGTCTTATCTCAGCATTTTTCTTTTATTCCCTACCCAGACTGATGAACACTGCTTCCGTAGAATGGCTACTCTCTTTCCATGGATTCTTCTGACCTCGTGGACAGGGCTCTAGAATCAACAGGGTGCTCAATGGTGCTCAGGCAATATTTATTGGTGTTGGGGGTTTTAAAACAATAATTGTTTTTGTTTGTCATCTGTTGGAGAGAGAGGTCCCCACATATGGAGAAGCAATGTAGCACTTGGTTGAGCACACGGGATTTTGAGAATTAGTTCTCAATTTAGGCCATGCCTTGTAATTGCTGGGGACATTTAAGAATAAGAAATACTGAGGCCTGGGTCCCACACTTAAGAATTTGGATTTAATTGGTCTGGGGTATGAGCTGGAGATCTGGCTTTTTAAAAAGCCATATAATTTTATCATGCAAAGTTGGAAAGTAATGCTTTGGAACAGGTCAAAATTCATTTCTAAGCCTTGGCTTTGCACTTACGAGGCTTTGCTTGGTCAAGCTACTTAGCCTGTCCAACCCTCACATCTTTATCTATAAAACAAGGCTAATAATATGCATTTCCTTGAGGTATATAAAATAGAATGAAATAGCCATGCATTAATAACAAGCACTCCATAAGAACCATTATATTCCTAAAACTGGAATTTTGTTTTATTTATGAGAGGTAGGTTCATCAATGAAAATTAGGGCAATGGAGAAGACGAGAGGGATAAAAACCACTCTGAGTCCAACTCCCGAAACTTTTCATGTATTGCCTTTAGCTTTTGTCTTTTTCGTGTGGCACATATTTTTTATTTTGCTTGTCACCAACCTGGAAATCATAGTGAAATATAATTTATACCCTGCTTTTCTTCACTCAGCTTTTATGATGATGAGGTGATAACCACCAGTTCAAATCTGCTAAAGTTTCAGGTTTCTGAATGTCTTACAAAGTTACAGTGGAGCTTCTGGATTGAGAGTCACAGAGAATTGCTGGTCTCTCTTGTGATTTTCCAGGTGACAGTTTGGTCCCTAAGAGGCCCTCTTTGCGTGCTCCAGAGCTCTGTGTCCAGGGATCAGCCCTGAGGGCATGTGTGCACCCGGCCGAGAGGGATGCAATGTACCAAATATGGTGCAGTCTTCATGAGGGATTAAACTTTGCTGGGATGAGAGCATCTCCTCTCGGTAGCCACAGCGCAGGGTTGTCCGTGCTCACCCCATTCTGTCAGCAGCCCAATTACCCTTCCATGCCCCTGGGCTCCCCCTTCATTTCCAATCATACCAGCACTGTCCTGACTCAGGGCAGAAAGAAGCAGCCCTGCTTTCTGTCCCCTTGCACTCACCTACGAACCGAGCCCTTCTGGAGTTTTGGGGATGTTGAAGAGACGGTGTGATGGAAGGAAAAGAATGATTTTTGGAATACAGCAGCCCTCATTTTTGAATCTAAGATCTGCAACTTTTTGTTTGACCTTTGGAGAGTTACTAAACTCTCCAAGCCTCAGTGTTCTCATCTTTAAAAGGGGAACCATGTAATCGACCTCGTAGAAGTGTGTGAAGGTTAACAATGGACTCATTCACTCATTCAAAAATATTTAGTGAGTATGTCATGGACCGTGTTAGATGTTGGCAATATTGGTGAGCAAGGCAGAAGGTTCATGCCTATAGAGAATTTGCAACCTGCCGGGGGGCAGGGGGAGATGCTTAAAGCAGAGATTACAGCCCTGTGTGGCTCAGATTTTGATGGGAGGCACACAATACTCTGGAAGTGCATTGCAATAATAGCTGATTTGGTTTAGGGGCATTTAAAAAGTAAATATAATGGCGTGAGCTGATGTGGCAAATCCATTCTCATTACTTCTGTTCAATTACAGAGAAATTCTGGGTAAAATATAATGAGAAAAACAGTGTGGCTGAACTTAGAAAAAAGAAAGGAGAGCTTCCAGTAGCAGAAAATAAAGAGGAAACTGAAAGCTAGAGCAATGGGCGGGAAGCTGCAGCTACACAGCCCCAGCCCTCTGTGTGCACCGAGCTCACCTTCATGCAGAACTTACCCTGTACGGAAAGCGGATCTCAGAATTCTCTGCCCACTGGCTTAGAGGTGCAGCAAGGAGGCCAAGCTTCTGTCTGGGGCTGTGGGTGGGAAAAGAGTCCTCTGTGAGAAGCTGGAATCACGTGGGGCACTGTGGGTGCAGGGTCTGTCTTTGCCCATCTCATGATGTGGGAGCCCAGAGTGGAGACTACCCCCAAAACTGGTCTGAAGGGCTGCAGCAGGAGGTGCACATGAGAGCGCCCCACTGGGCCCCTCCAAGCCTCCAGGCACCTGCAAGTGCCACACTGGAGGCCTTTGTACAAGCTGCTGCCTCCTCCCATCCCAGCCTGCGTCCCAGACAGTGTCCCGACTCCAGGGTTACTCTCTCTGAGAGGTTCCAAGATTCAACCAGGGGAACTGTTCTGCCTTTCTGATTCACTCCTTTTCTCTTTTATATTCCCTACTACAAACAAAACTTAGTAATTGTAATTGTTACATGACTGCCTCCCTTACTAGATTGTAAAGTTATAAAAGTAGGAACCCTGTAGCTCTGTGTCTTTTTAAGTACATTTTATTGTCCCCAGGGAAGTGTCTGGCGTGTGGTGCTCAAGAAATGAATTTGGGATGGATGGATGGATGAATGAGTGAATGAATTTGTTCATCCCCAGTGAACATGTCCACAACCCCTATTTCCTAAATAAAACAATAACAATGTTTACTAATTAATTAATTAATAATTTCCTTCATGCTTTGCAGTTACTGGAGAGTGTAAATATATACCCTACTACAGCAGAGGTGCTTAAAAATTAGTATCCATCAGTGTCACCTGGAAGGCTTGGTCAAACACAGATTCCTGGGCACCACCCCAGAGTTTCTGATTTGGTAGGTCTGGGCCGAGACCCAGGATTGGAGCTTCTAACACGTTCCAAGGTGATGCTGATGCTGCAGTCCGAGGACCACGCTTTGAGAACCACGGCTGTACAGCATCATTAGTTTGATTTATTGGATTTTCAAGCCAGAGCTATCAAATATATCACCAATGACACAACTGTAGCTTTATGTCCTTAAAACATACCATAAATGAGCAGTTAATATGACCGATGCCTGATGACAGTTAAGTGCTCTTCCTGGGACAGGTGAGGTTTCTGTTTTCCTTGTCAGTAGGGGAGAAGGTGGAGGGGTTCAGAGATTGGGCTCTGGAGTCAGGTTCGCCTGGGTTGCAACTTTGTCACCACCCCCTGCAAGTGCCAGAACTCATGGAAATTGGATAACCCCTCTGACTCAGTTTCCTAACCTCTGAAGTGGGATGAATTGTGGGACCTGCTTCACAGGGCTGTTGAGTAAAGGAGATGGCATTCATAGTGTCCCTTCAACAGTGCCTGGCGTATGCTAAGTACCCCCTAAATAATTATAACGGGAAAGGTAAGGGATATTTAACAGCATGTTAGGCATCTGTTCATGGGTGTTCATGTACATTGTCTCATTTAAGTCTCCCAGCAGTGCTATATGGTATTATTAGCCCTATTTTATAAAGGAGGAAACTGAGGCGTGGAGAAGTTAAGTACTTTGTCCAGAAATGCATATACAGGAAGACTATCTAGGGTTGGTGACACATGCTCTGTTATTCAGGCAATGCCAGCCCTCCCGGGATCTTTAGGAAGCTGGTGCCTTGGAGGGACTGACAGCCCCCCAGGCAGGGAGGGGAGGTTCTGTCCATCCTGTTGGTCCAGATGCCCTAGTTCCCTGTTCGGTTACTTTTTCCTTCTGCATGTGTGTGTGTGCACTGTTCTGACATCCTCCTCCAAGCTGTGCCGAGGCTCCAGCTCTGTCCTTTCTCATTCACGCTGAAGGATGAGACTGACACAGAAAAATTTCAAAGGAGCCCCAGCCAGGCAGGCCGTCCTGTCCATCACACTTAGAGACTGACAGACTCAGCGGGCTTCACCCGCCCGACAGCGACAATGCTCCCCAGGAGAGCCGCGCAGGGCAGGACCAGAAGCCTGTAATTGCCAAGATACCCTCCTTCAAAGCAGGTCCTCGAGCACCTGCCTGGCTTGCAAAGGAAAACAGGCCCCTGGCTCCTGTCCCAAGGCAGGACATGGCTTTGGTCCTCATTTTCCAAGTGGTGGCTTAGTGGAAGTGACAGCATCCGCCAGACACAGCAGCTCTGACTGACAGGTTTTGAGTTGGCTGAGGGTCCTAATCTTGACTGGTTTGGATAAAACACCTTTGAAGGTTTTACTGCAAAAACTTCCCAGTGAGAAAGGGGCTGAGATGTAGGTGGCTTGGACTCCAGTCTGGGCTTGACACCTAGCTAGCTGTGTGGCCTCAGATGAGTCACCTAAATGCTCTGGAATCTTAAGCATCCCCTGGAGGCTGGGGCCACCTCTGCCTGGCAGGTGGGCAAATACCCTTCGTTGGCTGGGGCATTGTCATGCATGGTTGACATAGGTACCCTCCTCTGGGGCATGAATTGTGGGCTATAGAAAGTTGCTTGAGTCTGTCTCATTCATTTAGTACTGATTGATTGATCGACTGAGTCTCACTCTCTCACCCTGGGTAGAGTGCAGTGGCCTCATCATAGCTCACTGCAACCTCAAACTCCTGGGTTTAAGCGATTCTCCTGTGTCAGCTTCTCTAGTAACTGGGACTACAAGCATGCACCATGATGTCCGGCTAATATTTCTATTTTAGTAGAGACAGGGTGTCACTCTTGTTCAGGCTGGTCTTGAACTCCTGAGCTCAAGCAATCCTTTGTCTTGGCCTCCCAGAGTGCTAGGATTACAGGCATGAGCCACCGCACCCAACCCCATTTGGTTTTTAAAACACATAAGGGGTTGTGGGCTGCTCTGCTAATGACCCTTGTGGCCACCTGTTGCCCTCGGGGTGCAGTCAGGAGTGGCTTATAAGATTGTCTTAGTTTGGGTTCATGCAGAAGTAGTCTAATGAGGTAATGGGTGTGAGACCGGGTCTTTTGTTTGGGAAGGAGTTCGGGAAACAACCACATGGGGGTGTGAAAATGAAACAGGGAAGGGAAAGAATCAGTAAAGGGTCACCGCTCAGGGAAGTGACTGCTGGGGGCAGCTGGAGCTTAATCCTCTGGGCAAGGCTGAGGATGGTGCGGAACATGCACTTCCGAGTTTTCTCCCCCAGGGTCACTGGTTGAAAGCTTCTGAGGGTGGGGAGTATGAATTCCCTGGCACTGCTGAGAGTAGGGGTAGAGTGAGACCCAGACCCAGAGACGGCCCCCAGGTCAAGCTATTTGGGTGCTGGCATTTGGAAATCAGGTATCTCTTGAAGGGATATTAAGTGGAATACTAACAGCATCTGCTATGTCACCCACAGCCCAGCTCAGCCTACTCTCTCTCACCCCACAACCGCCCTAACCCGCAGTCAATATACACACAGCCTGCAACTCCCCCTCAACTCTCCACATAACCCAACACACACCCACATGCAACCTCCATACATACATACAGCCTGTAACGCCAACAAAACTCACAACCATGTACACAACTTGCAATCTTCCGCCACACACACTCATGCACAGCATATATGTACAACCCCACACAACCTACAGCTCCCTGCCACATTATCCAAAATACACACCCACACAAATGCAATTTACAACACACAACCTATAGCACATGACTCACAACACACTCACTTCAGTGCAATCTGTAACCACACACACACACACACACACACAACCCCTCACACATAACCTAAAACACCCACACACATGCAGCCTACAACATACACACAACCAGCAGCATACACATTACTCATAACCCCCATTCACAACTTGCAACCCACAACTCACAATCCATACACGACTCCCCGCCACCTGCAACCCAGCCACATAACCCAGAATATGAACTCATATAGCCACATGCATACAACCTGCAATACACACAACCCACAACACACCAACAAACCCACACACACTCCCACATAACGTACAACATGCATACTCGCACACATATGCTCACACACAACCCACAACCCCTCCCACATAGCCTCAAACACGCATGAGATCTGTATCACACACAGCTCACACACTCACAGCACACACACCCTGCTGGACTTTTAGTTCATCTAACCTGAAAAATTTCCTCTTAATTCTTGACCTTAAAATGTCCTATTATTTTCACTGGGAAAATCCTTCCTTCCCCTTCAGGTCTCAGTTGAACTCCAGTCTCTCCTCAGAGGGGACATCTCGTCCTTAACAGATGGGACCGGTTCTCCTCCAGACACGTGCCCCCCTCACTGTGTGCCCCCTCGTTCCTGGCAGTTATCCCATTTGAATCAGGTTTAGGGTTCCCTGTGCTTGCCAGACTGCAAACCCCAGAAGGACAGCCCTCCTCACTGTCCTGTCTATTGTTCATTCCTTAGCACGGTGCTTGGCATAAAATAGGTGTCTAGTGAACATTTGTTGAATTTATGTGAAAATAACCTTTAACAATAATAGCAACATATCTATCTATATAGCAGCAACCTCCCTATATAGTATTTCTTTATTTGTCCTTATTTGTCATTTATTCCTTAGAACATTGCTGTTAGACAAACATTATTACCCTATTTTATGGATGCAGAAAGTGAGGCTCACAGGGTTTCTGAGTTATTCAAGGACGTACATTCAGTCTGTAACTGGCAGGGCTGTGTCCTGGATGTTCAGTTTCCTGCTCAGGCACTTTTCCACTTCACTCCATGAGAATCGACGTGGACTCTCCTAAAGTGCTCACCTGGGGAGGCTCCACATTTACTCTGATAGCACTGCTGTTTCTCCTGATGTTTTCCTTTTTCAAAATGAAAACATCATTTTTAAGTAGAAAAGCAATATATGCTTTTCTTCTCAAATGTTTTGGGAAAAGACCTTTAAGACAAGACCAAAAAAAAAAAAAAAACAAAAAAACAACGGTTTAGTTTTTAAGAAAAGCAAAATATTTTGGCTTCTACTTCCTTATCTGTAAAATAGAGATGTCAGAATAGGTCACGTTTCTTCTTTGTCAGTCTGTAACACTCTCACTTATGAGCTTCAAGAGACATGGGAATCTTCTGAAATTTATGAAAAAAAAAAAAACAACTGACTGTATAAAGTCTGTCTGGAAAAGTATCCAGCCATGTAATGTGAATAATAGAGGCATTTATTGAAGAAGATACAAGAAACATTGTACATAGGACAATGACGCCTCAGTCCCCTTCAAAGTAGGCACCTTGGGACCTCACACAGTCCTGCCAGCGTCTCTTAACCTAACCTGTATACACGTTCAACATTCTCAGGTGTTCTGCTTGTTGCTGACCTTCCAGAAGGTGGATCACTTTCAACACATTCTCAACAATCTTTGAAGTGGTTGTGCCACACTTTTATTTGTGCTACCCTCATTGCATCATCCCTAAAAGCCTTCTGAATCACCCGAATAGTTTTTGCTGAGGAATGTTCAAGCTTAAGGCAAAATGTGATGCAGATTTGTTGCTCCACTCGCTCAGCCGTTTTGAATTCCACAGCCACACAGTACGTATGCCCACTCAACAGCAACCAGCACCCTACTGACTAGAACAGTGAGGTCATCATGGTTCACACATGTGGGTTACAGGCCACTCTCCTTGGCTGCCAGGTTACATCTATGTCAGGCAAACCATTCTCGTTATATTAACAATGGCTGGATACTTTCCGGACAGACCTCCAATGCACTTTTTTTTTTTTTTTTTTCTGGAAAGGAGATGTGGCTATCAGAGAAAATGTGGTTTCTCTGGCTGTCAGAGAAAGCTGTGCTTGCTCTGATTCTTAAAGTAAGAGCCAGTGATAGTTTTTAGGTGAATAAGGTAGGGAAGAGCACTCTTGGAAGAGGGGTGTCATGGGAAGTCTTAACCTCAAGTATCTAAGAATGTGACTGTCTGTAGAGATAGAGTTCTTAAGTTAACTGAGGTCATTGGAGTGGGCCCTAATCCAATAGCTTTTTCAGATTATTAGAGTTTTGTGACCTTGAAATGTTTCTTAATCATTGCACTAAGATATTCCATAATAGCCCTTTCAGAGGAGTTGTGTTAAAATCTTTATGAAATGTCAGCAGGTAACATAAATCTGAAGACCAACAATGATTTTTTTAAGGGATGCAGTAAGAAAGTGGGAAAGAGGTGGTATATCTTGTGTATTTTTTTAAGCTAATATTCAATAATCGTATAAAGTAACAGAGATTTTAGTTATTAAAACACAACTGTAGTTGGCATTTTTCATCCACTGCTGGGTGGGGAATGTCTGTTGGCCTAATCCTTTGAGGATTCAGCTTAACAAAATACATGAAGAACTCTCAAATGTTTATATCTTTGATGTAATAATTCCACTGTTAATCCTGTAACATGTTGGAAAATAAAGGCTTATGAAAATATCTATACCATGGAAGAAAGTATTATACAAATCTTCAGATCATCTTGGTAGACCCCTAAAAATATTTGATACAATCTGACATCTATCATTGATAATAGGAAAATTGGAATCTGAAAATGCATATGTTTAACAGTAAGAAAAAATCTAAACCAAACCAACAGCCAACCAATAATTATGCCTGTTGATACAGGGAGACACTCAAGGCATTTTTATGGAATGTGGGAACAAACTACAGTCTCTGTTATTATTTATAAGCACTCTGGGGTTGCTCACGAATGCAATTATAGAAGAAAATGGGCTAAGGATAAATAGTGGAATGAACAGGGAAAAATAATCATTACTTAAAGTGATAAGAATATCTATATAGAAGATCTAATAGAATCAACTGCAAGCTACTAGAAGTAATCAGAGAATTCAGTAGTTTGGCTGAATTTTTACTTTTTTTTATTTTTTAGCCAACAATAAGCAGGTAGAAGATATGTAATCATTTAAAAAGATACTGAGAGTCGTCACTGACAATATAAAGCACCTGACAATAGATAGCTGATATGCAGGACATATTGGAATATATTTATTAAGTATACTGAACGTTTTAAAAACCTACTAGGTATGTTTTAGAATGAGATACTCAGGAGTCCTGGGTCACTTCCCACTAGATTAATCTATACCTTTAACATAAATTTTTATGTGACAAAAGTGATTCTAAATTGTATCTGTATGAATAAATATGTGAGGACACAGAGTTCCATGGATGAATTTTGTGCCTGCATTTTAATCCATTTTAAATTTTCCATAATGGGCATTTTTCATACAGTGGTACCCAAATTGCCTTTACTTTTAAAAAATCATAGAAAACAGATAGGAAGGGAAATGGACATTATGGTGGCTGTGCTGAGTTCCCGCTGGCTTTGTGCTTTTAGCAGAGTGGGAGTCCCTGTGTGGCTGGTACCACTTCTTATGTTATTACTAGAGAATTTCTAGAAATGATCCATCACTTCTTTACAGGCGGATATGGGCTGTGATGCACCTGAAATGGGCATCATTTACCCAGAGGGAGTCCTCTTAGGCGTAGACACCTGTCACTCCATTTATTCTTCCCCCCACAAATTTACCCAAAAGTTGCATAGGGGAAAATATAGTCTATCTCCAGGTCTGGTCGCTGGCAACCAGACCTTGCCTCTGGAGACTTTGAGGCAGGCGGTGGGAGATGGTGGTGGGCTTTGTCGTGGTCCTCGCATCTCTTCCCAGGGATGCTGTGGGGTCTCCTGATTTAAAGATGGGTCTAGGGATGCAATGACCCAAGGTTCAGGTCATTAAGTGACATGAGCTTTCAGAACAAGGGGAGCCTCCTTTGACATTCTACGTAATAACTGCCTCCACAACTCAAGGTCGAATAAGTCTAGAAATCCAGGTTTGAAAATGTTCTAAGGCAGTGGTTCCCAACCTTTTTGGCACCAGGGACTAGTTTCATGGAAGACAGTTTTTCCATGGACCAGGATGGGAGGAGATGGTTTTGAGATGATTCAAGTGCATTACAATTATTGTGCACTTTATTTCTATTATTATTAGTACATTGTAATATCTAATGAAATAATTATACAACTTACCATAATGCAGAATCTAATGCAGAACTCAGGCAGTGACACAAGCAATGGGGAGTGGCCGTAAATACAGATAAAGCTTCACTTGCCTACCTGCCACTCATCTCCTGCTGTGCAGCCCAGTTCCTAACAGGCCACGGACTGGTACTGGTCCGTGGCCTGGAGGTTGGTGAATCTAGATCCTTCTTCCTTCCCAGGTGAATGTGTTTTCCCCATAGCATTCATTGAACACCTACCGTGGGTTAAGCATGGTGGTATACAATTTATCCCTACTGCGTATTGACTTATTCACTGTTCCTTTCCCTCTCTAGAATGTAAGCTCTGTGCAGGCAGGGACCTTACCTGTCTTGTTCACTGCTGAATCTTCCTTCAGTGGCTTTAATAGTTCCTGGCATGTGGTAGGCCCCCAGAGGATATTTATTGGATAAAATAGAGATAAGAAGAATAGTTACTACCACCCAGAAGCTCACAGTTTAGTGGGAAAAAGGGAAAATATAAACCATTAACACCACACGAGATGATAGTTCTCTAGTGAAGGTGCACGTGAGTTGCAAAGAAACATGAGCTGTCAGAGAAAGCTATGCTTAATCTGATTCTTAAAGTAAGAGCAAGCGAGTACCTATTAGGAAGACCACGTGAAGATGCAGGGAGAAGACAGCCATCTACAAGACAAAGAGAGAAGCCTCGGAAGAAATAACCCTGCTGTCACCTTGAACTTGGACTTCTATCCTCCAGAACTGTGAGAAAATAAATTTCTGTTGGTTACCCAGTCTGTGGTACTTGTTATGGTACAAGAGGAGAGAACATGCAGAAAAGTGTGGAAGTGGGTGGGAGTATGGCATCTTTGGGGACTCTCAGTCTTTTGGTATAACTATAGGAAAATAGTTCTAGGAAGAGGGCTGGTTGGTAGAGAAGGAAGGAAACACAGTGGTTTTCAAACTCATGTGCCTACATGAGTGAAGCAGGGAAGGTGGAGGCCAATAGGGAGGGATGGAGTCTATGGTGAACTGGTGAAATAAGCTCCATCTAAAGGGGGCAGATGTGCATTGATTCTGGCTGCCCATTGCTATGTGAAAATGTCGCCAAGTGTTGTCAGAGTTCTCTATTTTTTAAGATAAGTCACACCTTTTGCTCAATTTTTAATGGGGTTGTTTGATGGTTTTTTGCTGATTCACTTGAGTTCTGCTTGTTAGCATTTATTGGAGGTATAGCAGGGAGATATTTTCTCCCATTCTGTAGGTTGTCTGTTTACTCTGTTGATTGTTTCCTTGGCTGTGCAAAAGCTTTTTAATTTAATGAAGTCCCATTTATTTATTTTTGTTGTTTCTGTGATTGCCCTTGGGAACTTCTTCATAAATTCGTTGCCTAGGCTGATATCTAGAAGAGTTTCCCAACATGTTCTTCTAGAATTTTTATGGTTTCATGTCTTAGATTTAAGTTTGTGATCCATCTTGAATTAATTTTTGTGAGAGGTGAAAGGTGCAGATGCCATTTCAGTCTTTTACATGTGGCTATTCAATTTTCCCAGCACCATTTATTAAATAAGGATTCTTTTCCTCAGTGTATGTTTTTGTCTGCTTGTCATAGATCAGATGGCAATATGAGGATGGTTTTATATCTGGGTTCTCAGTTCTGTTCCATTGGTCTAGGTCTGTGTTCTTGAGCCAGTAACATGCTGATTTTGTTACTATATCCTTGTAGTATAGCTTGAAGTCTGGTAAATTGATCCCTCCCAATTTGATCTTTTTGCTTAAGGTTGCTTTGGCTATTCGGGGCCTTTTCTGGTTCCCTACAAGGCATAGAATTATTTTTTTCTAGATCTGCAAAAAATGACATTGGTATTTTAATGGAGATGCATTGAATCTGTAGATCACTTTGAGTAGTATATACTTTTTAACAATGTTGATTCTCTGATCCATGAACGTATGTTGTTCCATTTGTTCATGTCCTCTGCAATTTCCTTCCTCAGTGTTTTGTAGTTCTCCCTGTAGAGATCTTTTACCTCTTTGGTTAAATGTCACAAATGTGAATTTTTATTTATAATCTTATGATTTTTAAAAGTTGGTAGCTAATTTCAACCCTCTGTGGACCAGAAAAGAATTATACGAGCTGGATAAAGCCTGTGAGCTGGCTGTCTGTAATCCTGAACTAGCTAAGGACCAACCCGTAAAGGATGTTGCATGTGTGGCAAGGAATTTCAAATTTCCCTAAATGTCAAGGGGAATAGCCGGTGAATTTTGAAGGAGGGAAGCGATGTGAACGGATGCTGGTGGTGGTTTGGGGTGGCAGGTATTTTCTTAAAGGGCCAGAAAGTAAATGTTTCTGGCTATGTGGGCTACATGGTCTCTTCGGCAGCTACTCATTTCTGTTGTCGAGGCACAGAACAGCCATGGACAATCTGCAAACAAATGGGCATGGCTGCGTTCCAATAAACTTTATTTACAAAACTCGGTGATGGGCTGGATTTGGCCAATTTGCTGATTCCTGGTTTTCAGGGCTGGAGACTCGAACTAGGGGCATGAGTTTGGACAATTGTCCAGGTAAGAGATGAACTGAGGCCGTGGTAATGGAGAGAGTGGGACAGACAAGAGCTACGTATCACATATTGTTGTCAGGACTTGCTGCTCGATGGGTTGGTGAGGGAGAAAAGCCATGGAGAATGCCCAGGTTTCTGGCTTGACTGATGGGGTCAGTTTGAGCCCCACTATCACCCAAGACCTCCTAATCCAGCCCATCCCACATTGGGGCCATCCTGTTGAATTCCTTCTTCCCATAAACTCTGACCTATGGAAAGAAACTTCTTAGGTCAAAGGTTTCCGTAGAATTGTCTTGTCTTGCCACTGTGGCTGAAATTGAAAACTACATTCTGTTCAGAGCAGAGGCAATGAGAGAGTTTAATATCTCTTGCCTTCAGCTAATTACAGAGATTTTGGAGCCTGGTCTTGGGATAGGAAAATGGGTCTCCAAGCAATTAGAGCAACAAGGTGCTGCAGAGATCAGAGCATGCTAGGACTTGGGATGCCAATTACCAAGTCTCTGGAGGTCCCCACTTCTCAGAGCAGTGTGGAAAAAGTTTGCTAAATTGTACTCTGAGCAGAGGAGACACGGCCAGGCCTGAAGAGTATCCACCGGGTGCCGGTGTGTGCCTACAACATCAAAAGCCTGCTTTGATGTGCTCCAGGTGGCCACCAGAGCCATGGCAGGGCACCAGCGGATGCTGGACTCTCTTTCCCTTTTCTCCGCCAGAGCCTACAGGTGCCTCTCAGACGCAGGAGCGCACAGGAGGGTGAGTACCTGGCCCTGCTGTGGAGCTAATGAATTCTGCTCACAGGTTTGCAGCGTCTGCCAGAGCCGCTGCTGAGAGGTGTGTGCAAAATGGTCCCTGGGCACTTAACAGGAAGAGGAGGAGAGGATCCATGGTCCAGCATGCAGGGGGCTGGGCTGCCTCTGACTTTGAGAGAGAGGCCTTGGAGGATGGGAAGGAACCTATGTAGGGGTCAGACTGGTTTATTTTGAGACACACCAGGCCTGGTCCCTGTAGCCAGAGGTGAGTGAGACCTTGAAGATTCAGGAGGCTAAGAAAGATCCAGAGAGTGGAAGAAAGGCAACGAATGGAAGAGATATTAAACTTTCTCATTGCCTCTGCTCTGAACAGAATGAAGTTTTTGATTTCAGCCATAGTGGCAAGGCAAGACAATTCCACGGACACCTTTTTGACCTAAGAAGGTCCATTCACACATTTTATCATTGATGTCTCCTAACAACCCTGAGGCAGCTGTGATGGTGTGTGAACTTAACAAACTGACACAAATCAATTCACGTGATTGTTTTATCACATCACTGGGCTATGGGGTACCCAGATAGCCAGTGAAACATTATTTCTGGGTATGTCTGTGAGAGTGTTCACGGCAGAGATCAACATTTGAATCGGTAGACCCAGCAAGGAAGACCTCCCCTCACCAATGTGGGCTGGCATCTCCTAATGCCGTAAAGGCCCAAATAGAACAAAAAGGCAGAGGAAGGGTGAATTCACCCTTATTTTCCCCTTGAGATGGGACATAGATCTTCTCCTGCCCTAGGACATCAATACTGCTGGTTCTTGGATCTTTGGGCTTGGACCACATGATACCACCAGCTTTCCTGGGCCTCCAGTTTGCAGACAGCAGATCATGCGGGACTTCTTGGCCTCTACAATTGTGTGAGAGCCAATTCTATAATAAATCTCTCTCTCTCCCCCTCTCCCCCTCTCTCCATGCATATATCTTACTGGTTCTGTTTCTCTAAAGACCCCTAATACACGAAGTATTATTAAGAATGCAATGTAATTCATTTTGAGCATTAGTCACGCTCTTAGCTTCATCTTGTGTTTTCTTACCTTTTCTCTTCTACCTAATTTCCTCACTTAAAAAAAATATATGTGTAGTTGGGGGTGGATTAGATACATCTAAACCGAGGTCTGAGTGTGGGGGTCCATAACCCACTGTTGTCTTTGTGCATGAGCTGGTTTTTGTAGTGGGAAGCATTCTCCAAGGTGGACGACGTTTTGGGTATTGTGGCTGACACGAGACGCTGAGGATCCTTATAGAACCCTATGACATCTGCTCTTCTGCCCACTTCAAGAGGGAGGTCTGGGTTCTAGGGAGAACATAGGTTCTTTAACCACTTTGGTACCAGCATCGACTACAGTCGACAGCCACAGATGAACGCGCACAGCCCAGCGTCGACTACAGTTGACAGCCACAGATGAACGCGCACAGCGACTTTAGCCGCCAGCCGTGATATGAAGGCGCGCAGCTGAGCGTCGACTTTAGCCGACAGCCATGATATGACTTTTCTCATTTTTCATTTATCAAAATAAAATTGTGAACATTTAAAAATAACGTAAAGAAAACATACATGTATACATTACCTATTCTGATTTACATTATAAGTACAGCTGCCTGTAAAGTAAAACAAGCTTTCAGTGCTTTAAAGCTTTCCTCATCACACAAGAGCAATACGGATTCGTCGTCAATACACAGCACACACTATCGTGCGGACTATGAGTGCTGGCTGTGGGCAAGGTTTCGCAGCCGGTGAGCATGGTACCGAAGTGGTTAAATTAGCTGAAGGGTCATGGGAGATTTGAATACAAGTAGGGCTGCCAGGGGCCAATGTGACAAAGTACAGCACCCTCCCCTGGTAACCAGCAGGTGGTCCAACTCAGGGAACCCAGAAGGGGAAATCGTGTCATTCAAGTCCTCAAGGGTTGTACCTATGTAGGGCAGTTATATAAGAGATAGTGGATACTTCCTTCCCTTCTTAGAAAACCTAAGCACCAACACCACAACCCCTTGGTAGACAACCTAATCCCCCAATGAACTGCTGTGGCTTGTGCTCTAGTTGTGCAGCCAGGCCCTTAGATGCTGTAAGAGACATATTACCTATGAGTTTCTGGGTGTCAGCCACTAGCTGGCCAGAGAGATGGGAGACACAAGTCACAACCAGAGGATTGGGACAGCTCTAGTGGCCAACTGCAGGGCTGTTGGTCTGGGACATGTAGAATAGCGTCTAGATAGGTGGATGGGGATCATTCCGCGTGGGGAGTGGGGGTACAACGTAAGGAGAGACATAGTGGGGGGTGGGGACAGTGAGGAAACTTGCTCAGAGGAGACCCACATTTCCTGTTAAGTAGGGCAGGTGGCTCCTCGTTCCCCTGCGTGTGCTCTGTCCCATAAGACTTTGTAGTTCCTTGCACCCAAGGACTGGAGTGTATGTATTTCCCTGCCCCTTAACTTTGGGTTTGGCCATGCCGACCACTTTGGCCAATAGAATAAGGTGCGAGTTGCAGTGTTCCAGTTCTAAGCCTGAGCCTGAACAGGCCTCACGTGTTTCTGTCTTCTCTCTTGTGTCTCTGGTATCCTCACCCCAAGGAGCCTTACCTGCGATAGTCGTCTAGAGCCAGAGGAGGATAAGACACACATGGCACAAGCCAGCCACCCCGGCCAAGCCTACACTAACTCAGCCAGGCCAGCGGAACCTGTGTCAGCCCCACTGCAGATTCACGAGTCACGTAAATCCTTACCCGTTGTGCGCCGCTGGGATTTTGTGGTTGTTGCACAGCAGGAGGGAGTATTGCAGCCATACTGAGAGAGGAGTGAAGGAATATACTGGCATCCCCCAAATTCTGAAAGGATGCATTTGCTTCTAAAGTCTGTGTGCACACGTTTGAGGCTATGTTTATTCCCCTCCTTTTCCTTCTAGTGAAAGCTTCCCCAGGGAGAGTGCTTCCCTCAAGGTCACACGAGTTAGCAGCAGGATCAAGATGAAGATAGAACACCCCTTACCTCTAGAGCCCATTGCACCCCATGACTTTTCTGTTCCAGGTGTTTACGCAGAGCGCAGTCTGGAGGCCAGGAAAACTTTTCCTCTCAGGTTGGTGAGGTCTTCAGGTTTCCGCAGACACCAACGCTCAGCTATTAACCAGATTGATACGGCCGTTCGCCGTAACATTTGGCAACCTCTCCATCAAATAAATGGCCGGAGAGGCTCCTGACACTTGCAGCATAAAAGAAAGAGAAGCCGTATTCTGCAGCTTTACAAGGTTGTCTGAACAAGACCTATTACGGGGATTGGAGCGAATTGAGGCTCTGTGCTGAATCAGTGATGCTTCTGTGCCTCGCAGACCTTCAGAGTTTCCTCTGGGTGGCTGAGAAGGCTTTAAAAGGCAGAGACAGCTAAATACAGAGCCATCTGCCTGTGAGACTCACCCTCCCGGCCCTTGGCTTCTTCATCTGTCAGACGGGCAGCTTTACTCCTCTGCGATTCTGTCACCCAGGGGACTTCCGTTGCAAGTGATGGAGGGAAAAGGTGGCAGGAGGACTTGGAGAGAAAACAACAGGTTTATTATTAAGGTCAGAGGTTCCCTCATTTCCTTCCTCCACTTTGCACCCCCATTATCCTGTCCTCGTGCTAAGTTTTCTGTCATTCTGGTCAGCTTCCAACATGGACTGCATCAGTTGGTCTTCCTTTCACCTCTGAAGCATCCGCCCAAACTGGCCCTGCCTCCCTTCTCCACCACTGTCTGTCTGCAAAGCCTGCTATGAGACAAGGGGCCAGTTGTATACCTTCTCTGTGCCTCGGTTTCCTCATCTGTGACATGGGGGTAATCATCCTATTTCTTTGTGAGAATTATATGAGTACTACATACTTGTTTGGTGCCTAGGGAAGTGTTTGGTACATAATGAATACTGAATAAACATGAGCTATTATTATTAACATATTCATCTAATTCTCACCGTGACCTTCTGGAGAAGAGGGTTATTATTCCTATTCCACCCAGGGGTTGGCCTGCCTGAGAGAGTGGAATATGAAGTCAACACCTTGGTGTGGTGAGCAGAGTCAACGAATGTGTCCCAACCACAAAACCTTCTTGGTGGAAGAGAAATCTGGGCTTGGAGACAAAGGCATTTCCAGGGAATTATAGTTGGGAGAAGAAGAAGAGCAGGAAGAGGGAAGAGCAGAGTCAAAAGCCCCAAAGTAGGAAAAATCACGGCTACCAAGGATCTGGAAGAATTGGCACAGCGGGAAAAGCGGGGGTGTTGGGAGAAAGTGTAAGGCGAGGAGGCTGAACAGGAAAGAGCCACAGCTATAAAACCATGGGCCAGCGACAGAGCCATTCATGAAGAACCTTTTAAATACTTCGCTAGGTTTAAATCTGAGCACAGAGAGGGATTATTTTGTGACAGATTTAACCATGTTCAACCAAATGTCACCAGGCTTATTTATTATCATTACTTAAGTCATCATTCCGGAGTAAATTGCTGGTACGGCCACATCCTTCCTTATGGTAGGATTCTCCTTTGGAGTTAAATATGCCTAGTAACAATTTGAGTTTTCATCAGACATTGGGAGTGATTTCATATGAAATGTGCACAACCATCATGTGACAAAAAGACGCAAACACGAGAGAGGTTGGGAGAGCACGTGTGTGTACGTGTGTGTGGTGCTGACGGTGGTGGTACGGCTCATCTTAGCAGGGTGAAGGGGTGCTTTGGAAAATCTGACTCCGTAGAACTAAAAAAGGTGGAACTAATCCCCTGTCTCAGTCCCACAACCTTACGAGCCTCTTGAGTCTCAAGTGGCAAAGAGAGAAAATATGGAGGGGCTGAAAGACTCTGTCACGTCCTCCCTACGCAAAGTGTCCACACGACAGCAGTGGCAAAGCTACCTAGGTGCTTGTTAGATATGCAGAATCTCGGCTCCCGCCCAGACACACCAAATCAGAATCTGAACTTAATAAGGTCCCCAGATGATTCGTGTAAGCAGTAAACTTTAAGAAGCTCTGTCTTGCATGCCCATGAAGAAGCAAGGTGGAAATTGGTCTGTTCGATTCAGATGATATAAGCAATGAGGGCTTGCCCAGGTTGTCAGTGTGGTGTGAATATTGGAGTCGAATAGACCTGGACTTTAATCCTGGCTCTCCTATTTGCCTTGCGGCAGTCCCTTGGCCTTTTAAAGCCTCAGTTTCCCCCATTTAGTCGATGGGGAAAATAGGACCAGCATGCAGATTTGCCTTGAAGATTAAATAAGAAAATGTAAGTAAAGCTTCGAGCACAAACTTGAAATTCAGTAAATGGTAGTTTTATTACACTTGCCCAAGACATTGACAATTGTCCTTTTTGAATAGGTGAGCAATTAGGAGCCACTTTGATGACAAAGAAGTACCTAAAATTTATTGAGCACTTACTATGTGCCAGGCACTCTACTAACAGGCCGGTCGCTAAGTGATTTTAGTCTGGAGCCAGACTGCCTGGTGTAAAGCCTGCTATAAGGTGAAGGGCCGGTTATATAACCTCTCTGTGCCTCAGTTTTCTCATCTGTGACATGGAGATCATAATCCTGACTATTTCTTTATGAGAGTTATATGAGTAATGTATACATTGCATGCTCAGTGCTTAATGAGGTTCTTGGTACATAATGAATACTGAAAAGACATTAGCTATTATTAACATACTTATTTAATCTTCACTGTGACCCTCTGGGGAGAGGGTTATTATTCCCATCTATAGTTGAAAAACTGAGAGGCTTAAGAACTTTCCAAGGGCCATATGACTGGTAGATGGTTGACCCAGGATTGGAACCCATATCTCTTGTCCTCAGAGACTATGAACCTCATCAACTCATAAATCTGTTTTCCTAATATTCAGAGGCCAGGAGAGTAACCCTGCAGCCAGACCAGCTGCCCCAGAAGTTTCTCTCAGCTTCCTTCCTTCTGGTAGCAAGGCTAAAACCAAATGGAATTGGAGGAAATCAAAGGGCCAGCCCTGGGACCTGGAAAGGAAGACTCTCAAAGCACTTGTGCTGACATTTAATGCCTTCCTTTGAAATGCTCTGCTCATCACCTGTCAGGGGCAATTTGGAAACATGTGCTCTAGGAGGTGAGTGTTGGCTGCTTCCTGACACTGTCTCTTCTATTATATATATAGTGACAGCCACACAGATCAACCTGGGCATGACTTATTTATGGGGCAGCCCAGCCTCAGCTGAACAAGTCCTCAGTGCTTGCGATAAATTTCACTAGAAAAAAGAGAATGTGCAATTTAGGGAGGTAATTATTTTTTGTGAGTTCATTATAAAATAGTGAATTTTCCAATTACAAATGGAATGAAAGAAACACTCTAAATTAAAATTTCATACTGAAATATATAAAGGGAGCTTGTACTAGATTGATATCTAACAGTCTTGGGTTTAGTGAAGCTCAGTGTGTCCCGTGGGTTCCAAATTTGTCTCTGTATCTCACCAGTTGAATGATCTTGGGCAAGTTACCTCACCTTTCTAAGCCTCAGTTTCCTTATCAATTAGCTCAGATTGTCCTGGGAAGATTAAATGAGATGTTGCACTTAGAGAGCTCAGTGTAAAACCTGATACATAGGAGGTGCCTAATACATGTTAGCTATTATTGATAACAGTTGCAGCACTAGCTTTTTAACCTGGGGTAAGTCAATTCCTTTTTCAGTGCCTTACCTTTTAAAAATGAGAGGGTGGGATAAGATTGTTTTGGGGGTTTCTTCTAAGTCATCCATATTGTATATTTGTCTTAACTGTCTTTCTTTTGCATGCCCTTATGGAGAGGAGAAAGAATCATTCTGAATTGAGTCTTTTTTCTTTTTTTTTTGAGACAAAGTTTCACTCTGTTGCTCAGGCTAGAGTGCTGTGGTGTCAGCCTAGCTCACAGCAACCTCAGACTCCTGGGCTCAAGCAATCTTTCTGCCTCAGCTTCCCGAGTAGCTGGGACTACAGGCATGCGCTAGCATGCCCAGCTAATTATATATATATATATATATATTTAGTTGGCCAATTAATTTATTTCTATTTTTAGTAGAGATGGGGTCTCGCTGTTGCTCAGGCTGGTTTCAAACTCCTGACCTTGAGCAATCCGCCTGTCTTGGCCTCCCAGAGTGCTAGGATTACAGGCGTGAGCCACCATACCTGGCCCCCGAATTGTCTTATCCTTCTGAATCCATCTCTACATTTCTCTCTCTCTCTCCCTCTCTCTCTCTAATCAGAGGTTCATGCCATTAGGATTTAAGGAATGATAGGAAAAAGTATCAAAACATTCCCATTCCTTGAGACTAAGCAGAGTATCAACTTTTCATTTGGGAGGATACTGAATTTTGGGCAAATATATTCTCTTTTCAACTTATTACAACCTTTATAAACACATTAGAGCTCTTGGCTTTGGATTAATTGCTGGATCTTAGCTTAGTAGTGCAGCTTTCTCTCCCTGTATTTCTGTTTGATGACAGTTTGAAAGGAGTGGGCCAAGTCTAATGGAATCCACCTTATTATCAAAGTGCATCACAAAATGTCTAAAATCTAGTCTCTTTCGCCCTTAGACCAACATCTTCAAATAAAATAGTGATTAACAATGCTTTTAAAGTAGGCATGCTGTCTAAAATATTTTAATGGATTCAAATGAAATTTCTTCCGTAAGAACTAATGGAGACATGTAATTTCCATGAGTAATAGTTATCATGGATATTATTATGCTCCCTAGGAGGGAGTAAGGGAGGGAAGGAGACGGGAAAGAGAGAATGAGAGAATCACTCAAAGCAGAGAGTATGTTGTTATAAATGACAGTAATTATTCTGTGCATTTGAGTATTGTTTTATGACTTTGAAAGCACTCACACAGCCCTTTATTTCATCTTCACAGCTACTTTGTGAAGATGAAATGATTTTCCCACTACACAGATTGGGAAGCTGAGATTCTGAGAAGCTTACCTAGCCCAGATAGTCACACTTCTGGTAAATTGAAGAGTCAGGGTTTCTACCCAGTTTTCTAGACTTGAAGCTCAGTGTTCTTTAAACTATAACACAACCTTCCTATCATACGCCTACTACAGTGGTTTCTATCCAATTTCCTCCATCTCTTCCTCCCACCTCCCCCTGTGCTCTGGAATGTTTTGAGAAGTGGGTTATTTGATGAACAGAACAGCCAAGTTAACTGAGGACTGCCCCAGAGAACATGCACTTATAGATCATTTTCAGAAAGTTGGAACACATTTTATTCTAAAACTCCACAGGGACAAAAAAAACTTCTTTTGATTCAGAGAGCACTTCAAGATCTCATAAGTTCTGAGCATCTTGTGGTTAAGAGCATCAACTGTTCTTTTAAAATTCGGTGAGAACTTTCTGGTTACGTTGAGTTCCCTGGTTGCTCTTATTCTGAATAAACAGATGTTTGCTGAACTTGTGCTGCACTCAAAGTAAATACTCCAGTATTGCAGGAGAAGCCACTTAGCTTTCTTCATTTCCCTTGTGCCTCTGCAGTCTCTTGCTGTGTTGGCATATGTATTAGTCTAGAGCAGTGTGACTTATTAATTAATTGATTAACAAATTCAGTCAATTATACTAAGCAAGAGAACTTAGGGCTAAATGGTCTGAAAGAATTTCCTGTGGTCTGCCTGCTTCTTGGTGGGAGATCAGAGATGTTAAGAGCAGCTCCCTCCATTTTAGGGAAACCAGCACCCTTGGCATGTTTCAAGGCAGCATCCTTGGAATGTGATCCAGAATTCTCCAGGCCATGAATTCTGGCCCCCTGCTTACCCACCTCCTCTAGGAGAGGTAGGAAGGAGGAAGAGGGAAAGAAAAGGAAGTGGGGGAAAGGGGAGGATGATGAGGAGTGAGCAGGTATTTGTGCAGGGCAGAGATATATATATCTCCTTTTCAGGTCCCTCCAAAGGTCTTTCTCTTTCCACCTGGGTTTCCTGCTTTGCATTCATAACAGGTCTATTTACAGAACTTTCTGTGCAGAGAAGTTAGTTTTTATGCAGCATTTATATCCTTGCAGGGCAAAGGTAGTCCTAGGTGGATATATGTTGTGTAAATAAATTTGCTCATCACTTTAACTGCAAGGCAAAGAGTCTATTTCTGAACAAAATTGCCTCTATTTTCCATTTTCCCCTCCATTTTTGAAAGCTCGTGTTTGTTTGTTTGCCTGTTTATTTGGTTAGTATGTCAATCTGTTGGTCTGGGATAAAGGAAGTAGAGGGTGTAAGAGATTGATTTCTGTTTCTTAGAAGGAAATAAGTGTTAATTCTAAATAGCATTTTGGGCAACGCAGAGAAGACATTTGTGTCTGCAATCCAAGGGGGAGGGTGCCTACATCACATCTTTGTTACTCAAGTGCCAGCATTAAGTGGACCAAGAAACAAAGGAACTGTGAGGCTTGATTAAGCCCAAACAACGAAGAAGAGAGAATGCTAAGGTAGATTTCCCAGAGGTCCTTGACTCTGAATTCTAGTGATAAAAGTTGAACTGCCTCTGCTCTCTCCGGACATCACATTCATTCCCCATCACTGCAACCTTATGAGGAACTAGAACATAGTTACTTATATTAGAGCAGCATCGCTGGAGCAGAGGATGCTTTGGGATGGTTCGTGGGTAAATTTAAAAAATGTTTGGAGTCTTATGTTTAACGACTATTACGAGACAAAATATGGCTAGTACACCAACCCCATGTTCTCAGCAGTTTCTTTTCTTTCTTTTTTGTTTTTTTTGAAACAGAGTCTTGCTCTCTTGCCTGGGCTAGAGTGCAGTGGTGTCATCACAGCTCACAGCAACCTCAAACTCCTAGGCTCAAACCATACTCCTGCCTCAGCCTCCCAAGTAGCTGGGACTATAGGCATATACCACCACACCCAGCTAATTTTTTTATTTTATTTTATTTTATTTTGTAGAAATGGGGTCTCTCTCTTGCTTGGGCTGGTCTCCTGGCCTCAAGCCATCCTCCCACCTTGGCCTCCCAAAGTGCTAGAATTATAGACGTGAGCCACCACACCTAACCTAGCAGTTTCCTTAAAAATTAAATCAAATAAAAATGTAGAGTCTATGTGGAGAGAAATATTAAGCAAATAATAGAGCAGGTGATGCACCAATACAATAGAAAATTGTGAAGCCAATGCTTGTATGATTGGAAGCATGGGAAACATTTTCTTAAAAAATCCCAAATGGTACTTTCTCTTAAGTGTTCAACATACCCAGATTAGGAGCCTGGATTTTGGTTGTGCTTAGTTAGAAGCAATGCTTTGTAGCCTGAAAGGAAATGCATACTCTCAATGATGACATTTATAAGCATGTTGGGTAGGCATAATGGGTAGTGCAGGTTTGCAAGTCTTTGGTTGCCCAGCACCTAAATCCATTTGCTGTGTTTAAGGAATCATCTACAGCTTGCCTTGGAGACATGCTTGGCTGGTGCTTCTGCTACAGAAGCTAGAAGGCCAGAATTTGCTTGCCATGATCTCTGGAGGGTAGCATATGGGCTCTAGACTGAAATCCAACCAATAACATGTTCCTTCCTAGGTCCTTGCACCTGCAGCTACTGACACAAAGAAGTGGGCTGCAGAGGAGATAGAGACATTCTTACTAGACTCTTCTTGGGGTGAGATTTTAGGCGATTTTGGTCACCTAGTTTCCCTTGATTCTTTCCCATTTTCAAAGTCTAATTTTCTATTTTCTCTTTGACTCCCTGAGCTGTAGGGTAACCTAATAATCCCTTTACTGTTTAAGTTAAATAGAGTCCATTCCTGTTGTTTATAACTTGGAACCTAGTACCAGAAGACCGTCTGGTGGTTATAGCACGGACTCTGAAATCAGACCACTTGGATTCAAATCTAGGATCTGCCACTTATGAGCTGTGGGCCTCTAAACAGACTCCTTTTTAAACTTCCACTTACCCATCTGTAAAAGGGAATTATTAATATAACAGGGTCTTCATTGTAGAGTTTCAAGAAGATTAAGTGACCCAACCCTCTAAAATGGGCTCTGTCACAGAGCAAGAATTTAATAAATGCTAGCAACTACCATGACCAGAATTTGGAATTATTGAGGGGCAAGAAAGATTTATTTCACAACCTTTGTGCCCACTCCAAGTTTCTCTTGGGGACCTTGGAATGGCCATGGTTCAGTGATATGAAAGCTGTCAGAGCTATTTACCAAGAAGTGCTTTCTTCACCCACGGGACTAACTGGTTTGGATCCAAACCATTGACCTTGGCGTAATCTGAATGCTGAGAATTTTAGCACCAGGGACAGCACCGTAGCCACTGCAGCAAACATGCATTATCACCCCAGATGAAGAGTACAATCTGGGGCGGTGTGCTATGCGATGGTGGCCACTAGCCGTGAATTGAATATGAACTTCCTCTATCACACTGGTCATATTTCAAGTGCTTAGTAGCTACCTGTGGCTAATGGCTATTGTATTAGCACAGAAGAATGTTTCTGTCATCCCACACAGTTCTACTGGGCAGTACCGATGTGGACGATCTGGTTTGATAAGCTGTCATTAATAATGGGTTCTTGTATGTCCCGAGCACAGTGTTAGGCTTTTTACATGTGCTATCTCATTGAATCCTTGCAATAGGTCATCGAGGCCTGGACTATCATTATCCCCACTTTACAGGTAAGGATACTGAGTCTTAATTCATCTTTGTAACTTGCCCGTGGTCAACACAGCTCCGTTAAGTGGATGAATCAGCATTGAACTCAGGTATGCCTGATTTGAGAGCTCAAGTTCTACTCTGTTATACAATATGGATTTTCCCATATTCCAAAGTATGCTTTATTCATATGTAGCTTATCATGGCCCCTGCAGTGGCCCCCTATGTTGTTGGCTTGTAGTTTATCTCAGCAAAGAGGCCCCATCTTATCTATGCTAGCTGGGAACACCCACATGGATATCTGTACTTCTTAAAGCTCAGCTTAAGAGGAGAAGCCTGAAGCTACTCTTCCCATTTTACGATTCCCATTTTTTTTTGGCGGGGATGGGCTAGATGTTGTGCTGATTTTTGAATATACAATAGTGACTGAAATACTCTCTTGCCCTAATGGGATTTACTGGGAAAAAGTTGAGGAAAGCATTAATCACACAAATAAATTGTGATAAAAGTGCAATGAAAAGAAGTATAAGGGAAAATGAGACATATAATAGGGAGGTCTGATCTAGTCGGGGGGTGTGTGAGGGAGTATTAGAGAAGAACTTTTCTAAGGATGGGATGCTTGAGCTGAGATGTGGAATTCACTAAAAGCAAAGACAATAACACATGCAAAGGCCCTGAGGTGACCAGGAGCAAGGTGCATTCAAAAGAAGACAATGGTGGAAGAATGATAAGAGCTAAGATGACAAAGAGGTGAATAAGGGGGCAAGGGTGAGATCACTGAGAACCTTATCAGTCACGTTCAGGAGTGCAGGGTTGTAAGTAATGACGTGATCTGATCTGTGTTTTAAATTATCCCTCTGGCTGCAGACTGGAAAACAGATTGTAGGGGACAAGGGGGAACTGAATGCAGAAAGCTAGTTGCAAGGCCAGCTCTTCCCTGAATGAATGACACTGGGAAGGAACCCCAACAGTGAAAGGAAAGTCTAACCAAGAAAACTCAGTTCAAATCTTTATTGAGGTTTCTCAACACATATCATGGAAGACTCCGTCTACAACCTACAGCAAACCTTTATCCCCGGCTCCTGTCCCTTCTCCCCCCCAACAGAGTGGTCCTCAGGATATTTCCTCCTCTACTTTCTCGAATCTAGAACCTCAGATCTAGAACCTCTAGAACACACCCACTGTGTGGGTTCTGATCTTGCCCTCCTTCTCAATTCCAGTTCATACTTGCAGATTAGCTTTGCTCCTCTGCCTTCTGTAATTCACCTCTCCTCTGTCACCCACTGCTCAGACTCAGAAAACTCACATTCTTCGGAAGCAGGAGGAAAGGGGAAGGCAGCAAATACGTATCATATAATAGCTTTTCTTTCATCGGTGGCTCTTTGGTTTGACCAACAGTTTGTTGGACAGGGTATTTCCATTCCCATCAGTACTCTCCTGATGCCATCCTAGAACCCAGATATTACACAGTCAAGTCTTGATTCTGCCACTTATTTGCCATGGGACCAAGATAAGTGACTCAGAAGCCTCAATGTCTTCTTCTGTAAAATGAGGATAATAATAGTATTTTCCTCATAGGGTTGTCATGTAAACTTATTGTTTAGTGTTCATAAAGCACTGGGCCCAGGATGTGGTGCTTGGTAATGGTTGTTTTTTATTATCATCATTACCAATCTGGTCATCATCGTCACCCCCTCCATAGTTTTGGATGAAGAGACACTGTTTTAGCCCCAGCCCCTGGGATCTTGCTGGCCAGGCTGACTCCTTTCCAGCCAGTGGAGATGGATGTGAGTAGAAAAAGCATAGGTCCCTCTTTCTGCCTGTTGTTTACAACCTCCTGGATGCTGAGGTCTGTGTACTCACGGGCTGGCTTCCTCGGGTCTCCACCCAGGTCCATCTGGGGATGAGTCACATAGGAAAAGCTGCCAATTCCTCTTCTTAGTTGGGTCCAATGATCCTGTCCACACATTGTGGTCTCCCTGGCCCCAGCCTCGAGAAAGAGGTGATATCATTGTTCTTTCTGCATCCGATGCCAAGGCCAAGGCAACCCTGAAAGGGAATGTGTTGGGCTAGTTTTTACCCAAGAACAACCTCAAGGTGCAATCCCAAAGGGGCAGCTCGAACATCATATAAGGAAGTCCTTTTTGTTTGTTTGTTTGTTTTGAGATAGGGTCTCACTCTGTTGCCCAGACTAGAGCACAATGGCATCATTATAGCTCACTGCAGCCTCATGCTCTAGGGCTCAAGTGATCCTCCTGCCTCAGCCTCCCGAGTAGCTGGGACAACAGGCGTGCGCCACCATGCCCAGCTCATTTTTTTAATTTTTGTAGAGATAATGTCTGCTGGCCCAAGCTGTCCCCCTGACTCAGCCCTCCAAGGTGTTAGTATTACAGGCCTGATCCACTACAATTGGCCAGGAAGCTGTCTTTTTAATGAGAACATTTTACTGTTGCAACTGTTTTTCCTTTTCCTGTCCTAGTCCTCTTGATCTCTTTTAGTTGACCAACTTCCCAAAAAATTCTATGAGACATGTATGTTTTACTTATTTTGTTTATTGATTGTTATCTATCTCCCTTCAATAGGATCTAAACTTTACACAGGAAGGGAATCTTTCTTTAGTCTGCAGCTGTGTTCCAATAGCCTAAAACAGTACCTGTTACAGAGAAGGTGCTCCATAAATTAATGCTAATGAATGAATGAACAAGGAAGGCTTAATCTTATTTTAAAATATCTTTTTTTTTAATTCTTCTTTTGGATTTTGGGGTGGGAGAAGCTAATATCTGTATGAAAAAGGGACTTCAAGGTTAACTAGCTTAATTAAAATAGGTACACTTTTGGAAGAAGGATAACCCCTTTCCATGTTCTTCCATTCCTGGTCTTTCTTCTTCTCATCGGATCTACCTTTTTATTACCGTTCGTCTATCTTTCCTTTCTCCTTCAATATTCCCAGTCCTCAGAATCTGTGCACGCTCTGTGGTATTGTTATCAGGGTCTGGAATTAGCTGAATAAAGGGACAAACCAACGTGAAGATCTCATGTTGAGGGAAGGCCCCTTTCCCTAAACTGCTTATTCTTTTCTCTGGAATAAAATTTATGCAAACACGGCTGTTACAAAGATTACAAACATGAATTCTGGCATCAGACAAACTTGTTTTTTAATTCTTCCACTGTGCACCAGTAAGGTAACTGTTGGGAATTCACTTCACCTCTTTAATGCCTTAGTTTTCTCATCTGCAAAAAGGGATAATGGCAGAACCCACTCTCCTAGGGAAATTGTGAGAGTTAAGTGAGATGATGTAGCTCCGTGTAGGCCTAGGTGCTGATGGATTGAGTGCTGCAGAGGAAATTATTATTATCCGCATCTTTCTCTTCTCCTCTCATCCCTTTCCAAAGACTAGGGGAAAGTATTTCTATTTCTAATGGCCAAATACATCTTGGGGAGATTGTTTTTTATTTTTGTTTTGGACAATTTTAGGGGGATAATAATTTTAATATCTTCCCACCCCAAGCACTTTATTTTGTTAGTTTAATTTGTGTTGCCTCTTTTCTGTGATTTTGTTTCCCTATTTTTGACATAAAAGGAGTTTTCTTAGGCAATGAAGCGTTTCTGACCTAAGGCTTTGGTGGCAGCAAAATGACATGCTTATCTGTATTGTTCAATAGGAATCCTTGACTTCTAGGGGAAATCTGGTGATTCCATTATTTATGCTCGGGAATGAGGGTAAGCAGACCTTTAGAGATCACAGAAAACAGGCTTAACTCTTTCTAGTCAAGGGCAGGCACAATACTGTACAAGATCCTGCTGGTGTAGAACCCTGGCTGTGCTCCTGGCTGACCCTCATCTTTAATCCCATTCTTTTTTCTCTTCTCTCTGCTTTTATTAGCATCTGTACTTAGGATTTTTTATTTCCTTTCTCACATTGTATTTCTACTATAGGGCATTTGTATATTCTCTTTCCACTGTCTTGAATGATCTACTCTTCTCTTTTGCTCTCAATTAGTTAACTTCTATGCATCCTTCAAATGTCATCCTAAAATCTCATTCTCTCAATTTCCTTTTAGTATTGGAAGGGAAACGTAAATTAGTACCAAACATTAAGAAAAAGTCAAGGAGTGATTCAGATGGAGATCAAAGCATATCTTTGTTAAATGGAAAAGCTGATGTTGGAAACCCTGGCTCATTTCGGTGGGTGAGTGAGATTCTTAACATTGAACCCAGAATCAACTAAACTCGCCACTTTGTCACAGGCATCACTGGACCCCACAGGATCCCCAGTGGTGGGCTTGCCTTTGTAAAACTTAAGTATGGTAAGGTACCAAAAGTATAGGTAACATAAATAAAAAATAGATCAATTGGACTAGATCAAAATTAAAAATGTTTATATGTTTAAGGACACTATCAACAGAGTGAAAGGTAACTCATGGAATGGGAAAAATATTTGCAAATCATATATCTGATAAGAGATTAATATACAGAATATGTAAAGAACTTCCACAACTCAACAGAAAGCAAACGATATGACTTTAAAATGGGCAAAGGATTTAATAGGTATTTCTCCAAAGAGGTACAATTGACCAATAAGCACGTGAAAAGATGAATCACTAATCACTAGATAAATACAAATCAAAACCACAATGAGATACCACTTGACACCTGTTAGAATGACTGTTATCAAAAAGATGAGTTTTCCCCCTCTGTTTATACAGCAATATATACTATCCGTGACATGTAAACATGAGAGAAATCTGTGCAGAGAAGCTGGATTTCTCATTAGAAAAACACCAACTATATAAGCTGCTAGCATATTTATTACAGCTATTATTTTACAAGCAAACAAAAAATTGATCCTAAGAATATATGCATTTTTAGAGCAAAGTACCAAATAAAAAAAAAACAAGTTAAAAAAAGAAAAGAAAAGAAAAAGGACATGTGTCAGTGAGGATGTATAGGAACTGGAACCCTGTGTATTGTTAGTGAGAATGTAAAGTGGTGTGATCCCTATGAAAAATAGTATGTTCATAGAAAAATTAAAAATGGAATTACCATGTGGTCCAGCAATTCTGCTTCTGAGTATATACTCCAAATAATTGAAATGAGGTACTAAAAAGATATGTGTGCACCCATATTCATAACAGCATTTTCTGCAATGACCAAAAGGGGAAGTAACTCAAATGTCCATTGGCGGACGAACGGATCAACAAAACGTGATATATACATACAATAGAATATTATTCAGTCTTCAAAAATGAAGGAAATTCTGACACTCTCTACAGCATGGATGAACCCCGAGGACATTATGCTATGTGAAATAAGCCAGTCACAAAAACACAAATACTGTACGATTTCACTTATATGAGGTATCTAAAGTAGTCAGGCTTACCGAGACAGAAAGTAGAATGGTTGTTGCAAGGGGCTAGAAGGGGAGTGGGTAGGGAGCTGTTGTTTAATGAGTACAGAGTTTCTGTTTGGGAAGATGAAGATGGATGGAGGTGATGATTGCATAACAATGTGAAAATACTTACTGTCACTGAAATATACACTTAAAAATGATTAAAATGGTAAATTTTATGTATATTTACCATAAGCAAAGCAAAACAAAAGAACCTAAGCATAGAGAACCAGCGTGAAGCAGATTTTGGTGGTGCTCAACGCCAGTTCTCTCCTCAGCTCAAAGTGGAGGAGGGTGCAGGGAGGCCAGGACTGTTTCATTTGTGGAATTCCCTGTTCTTGGGAAGCCACACAGGGGTAGAGAAGCAGCATCTCCCAACACTACCTAGAAACCAGCATTTAGTCAGGTTCCTCTGTTTTACATAGAACCTCACGTTTTTCCTGCATGGCCATTTTCTCAGGTTATAATTGTACTTCTATTTGTGTAATCATTTAATATATTAATATTTCCCTATTATTAGGCTGATCATATGAAATTGCCATTTTTATGAGTAAAAAATGATTGAATATTTGCAATCTCCTATGGTTCAATACTCAGTAAAGAGTGAGTACCTCAAGCTTCAAGACTGGGTCTGGTCTAGATAACCCATTCTACACCAGGGTTTAGCACAGAGCCTGGCTTAATGTAGAAGAAATGTAGCAAATATTATTATCCTCATGAATGTAAGTAACTACTTGCCGAATGAATGGAGTAGATTCCTCCACCAACTATCACAAATTAAAAGATATAAAACTTTAATTCTTCTGAAAAACCATCATTAAAAATAACTTGTTTTCTTTTTTGTAAAAAAATTCAATAGATTTAGGGGGTGCATGTTGAATTCTGTTACACGTATATATCATTTAGTGGTGAAGTCTGGGCTTTTGGTATGCCCATCACCCAAATAGTGTGCATCGTACCCAATAGGTAATTTTTTTCATCTCTGGTTCCTTTTACATCTCCAGTGTCTGTTATGCCACTCACTGTGTTCTTGTGTAGCCATAGCTTAACTCCTGCTTATAAGTGAGAACATAGGGTATTTATTTTTCTGTTCCTGAATTACTTCACTTAGGATAATGGCCTCCAGTTCCATCTAAGTTGTTGCAAATGACATTATCGAAAAGAAACACAGTGAAATGCCCCATGTTGAATGCTAACATTGTAATATTTAATGATCAAATATTATTTATGATTTTATATATCTTGATTTTGTTGTCTTGAAAATTATAAACCAGTAGATACACATTACTTTCTAGATATGCAGGACCAGCACCATATTTTAATGAATGGATAGGAATCCACTGATGATTTGCTAGTTTGCTTTTAGGAAGAAACACTCATTTCGTCAAACAAGATTGGCGCTGACCACCTTGTCCTCCAGTGTTCAGCTAGGTATTAAGTCTCAGACAAGGATTTGACCCTTATTTTGACTGAATCCACACCCAAATATTCTTCCTGTTGCATCTTTGCCTTCTCTCATTGTACCTGGTTTAATTTTGGCTCAGTGTCACCTTTTTCCACATTCTGTTCAGTCAGGCTCATTTGTTAAAAGGAATATCTAGAACATTGAAGTATAAGAAAGGGCTCACCTTACTAACCCTTACTCATATTTCATAAACTTTTCCCTCTTTCTCTCCTTATTTTCTTACTACCTTGCCCTGACATTTGGATTCAAAGTTTATTTCTGGATATGGGGTTATAGTTTCGTAAACATTGTTCCCATTGTCTACATGGGGAAGCAAAATTACATAATCGTTAAAAGTGTAGACTTTGGAATTATACAACTTAGGAATGAATCCCAGCTGCCACTTTTGCTGTGTGACCTCAGACAAGTTAGTTAATTTCTCTGTGCTTCAGTTTCCTGATTTCCAAAATGATGGTTAAATGGGCTAATATGTGCAAAGATCTTAGAATTGACCCTGTAATATGTGAAGAGCTCTGGCAATATTAGTTATTGTTAATGGTAGTATTATTACTAATCGTATGGTGATGATCCACTGAATATTTGAATGTGAAGAAAATCTTGCTGAAAATATTCCTAGGAGATCACAGGCAAAAAACACACACACACACACACACACAAAACAAAACACAAGACAAGACAGCCAACTAAAGTTCCAGATACCTTTTCGAGAATCAGTTCTAAGGGAGGCAGTGAACAGAACTGAATCTAAATGACAGGATAAGGTAGTAGGAAAATAGAGAGTGGGGAAAAGTTTAGTTTTGTGCATTTTGATACCATGAGAGAGGCACACTGTTTTTCTTAATACCTCAAAGCTGTAGATGTCGCTTTTACAAAATGGACGCGGTCTTAAGTCGAATGGGGAAAAAATTGTCACTGAATCCAAATTTAAGCAGGCAAAATAGAGAAGCAAACTTGCTGAAAAAGCCTAGCATTTGACATGCAGTAGGCATGCGATGAAAGATTTTTTTTTTATTTCAGCATGTCATGGGGGTACAAATTTTAAGGTTTCAAATAATGCATTTGCCCCCCCTTCCCCCACAAGTCTGAGCTTCAAGAGTGACCTTCCCCCTGATGGTGCACGTCTCACTCATTATGTATGTATATACCCGCCCCCCTCCCACCCTCCCAATACCCAATTAATGTAGTTCTATGAGTCCTACAAAAAGTACAATGAAAGATTTTAACTTGAGTTTGTTGAATGAAAGCAAATTAGGATTTGGGAGTTCAGAGGTTATGGGCAAAAGATGACATATCCCACTGTGATACGTTTCCACCTAGAAAGTGAGATGGCACAGGGCCACTAGGTCCAGCTTGAGGAGTCCAAGATATTGAAGGCACTGCGGGCCCAGTAGGTGATGCATAGAAATCTCTGGAGATAAGGAAGTTGATGATTTCTGACCCCCCATCCCCGCCCCGCAAATACACAAACCCAGAAATCTCCCTCCTACCATATCTTTGCTCTCCCTCCCTTCAGCTCTCTCCCACCTCTCCTCCCAGAGCCCCCCTGTCCCAGCCGCCACTGCAGGGGGACTGTGGGGTCTGGGCCTGTTGCAGGAGTAAGGCTGTGGAGAGGTGCAGGACATTTTAGCATTTACATCGTGACAATCACAGGAGACATCGCACATCAAACTAGTGAACAACAAATGGGAGAGATTGTTACGGAGCAGCAAACTGGGCAGAAAATCCAGATCGTGATGGCACTTGATCATGATACACAAGGCAAGCAGTTCATTCTGACAGATCATCATGGCTCTACTCCAAGCAAAGTCATTCTGGCCAGGCAAGATTCTATTCCAGGAGAACGTTTCCTCACAAATCCAGATGCAACAGGTGTCAACCAGATATTTTTTAATCATTCCTGATCTGTCTGCACAACGCCTTCAGCTTTTAACAGGTAATTCTCCCCCAGACCAGGGCCCCAATAAGGTTTTTGATCTTTGTGTAGCACGTGAAGACAAAGCATCAGGACATCATTATGGAGCGGTAACTCGTGAAGGCTACAAAGGAGTTTTTAAAAGAAGCATCTAAAAAATTTAGCGTGTTCTTGTTGAGGATCAAAGGACTGCATTATTAACAAATGCCATCAAAACTGCTGTCAGTACTGCAGTGTACAGAGATGTATTGCGTTTGCAATGAAACCAGACTCTGTTCAATGTGAAAGAAAACCCGCTGAAGTATCACTAGAAAAACCTTCCAACTGTGCCACTTCAACAGAAAAAATCTACATCCAAACAGACCTTTGTAGCCCATTAGCTGTAACTCCAACTTTTGTAACAGACAGTGAATCGACAAGGTCAACGGGACTGTTAGACCCAGGAATGTTTGTGAATATTCATCCATCTGGAATAAAACCTGAGTCAACTGTGTTGATGACACCAGATAAAGCTGAGTCATGTCAGGGAGATTTAAGGACATTGGCCAGGCTGATTCCATCACTAGTTGAATCTTGGAAAAACTGAAGCTCTTTCTCAAAGTAGTAATGAAATGCCTATGATTGAAAACTTAAGCAATGGTGATAACCTCTTTGTGTGAATTTCATCAAGAAACGCAGACCCCCTGGTGATGTTTCAAGGGCCTTTGACACTCTTGCAAAAAAAAAAAAGCATTGAATCCTGGGGAGAGCACAGGCTGTGCAAGCTCAGTAGAGGGCGTGGAAGGAAGTGTACACCTGATTGCTGGAGACTAGAACATAAATCACATCGAAAAAGAGGGACCACTTCTCAGCAATTGACATGTGGCTTTTCAGCTCACCACGCCTTCTCCTGTGCCCAAGTCCCTGCATGTGTACTACGTGGGGAAGTCGCCTCCCGACTGCTGGTCTTATCAACCCACTGGGCCCTTTAGATCCTTCTTTCCAGGCCTGTGGGCAAGAAAACAGCATATCATTGGCGAAAGCTTATTGGAATGAACGTTTTGCTCTTGGTCTTGCCCAGTGCTGATGAGCGATGAAGGCAACAGCCATATCAGCAGCGTTTGTCAACTGTCTTCACAACAGTCTTCAACGAGATAAAATGTCGACAGAAAGAAGAAAACTATCGATGGAGCGCATCTTCAAACTATAGAAGTTTTGTACCAGCATGGCTGAACTCTGCACTGATGGCTGTGAATATGCTTACCTGAAGGCAACAGTATGCTTCAGATCATCCAGGCCTAAAAAACACGGAACAGATTGAGAAATTTCAGGAAAAGGTTAAATGTGGAATTCCAAGGTTCTATAACTAAAAGACATCCAGATGACACCTACGGATTATCCAGACTACTTCTGAGCGTGCCAGCTTCGAGACTTGTCGGATGCTACTGTCACTGAAGAAGAATTGTTTTTCGAAGGTCTCCATGGCAATGCATGACTTGCTAGTTGTCGTCCTACAAAAGTGGAGCCTGCAGATTGTAACTCTCAAATAACTGGTCACGGCATTTGAAAACCAAGGCCACAGTGCTGTAAACTTACCATTCTTTGCCAGAACACAGTAAGATACCAAATTGAACTCATTGCTTCCAGGGCATCTGGAAATTTTGACTTTCAAAAGTAACCGACATCCGAGGTATTTTTTTATTTTGGCTTCCGTAAGAATTTTCGAAGTGACTGGGCAGGCAGCAGGAATTAGAATTTCCTTTCCTGCCTTCTTTACATGAATCAGAAATACTATGAGATTATTCTTGGGAAGATGATACTTGAAGCTGTTGCCTCTTGACTATCTAAGATCTCATTCTATTTTATTTTACAAAACAAGTAAATTATTTTTATTCTGAAAAAAAAAAAAAAAGAAAGGAAGTTCCTCTCTGCATAGCAGTATCCCACATGACCTTGAAGAAACTGAATGACGCTCTGAGCCGGGTGAGACATGGCTAGAACCTTCTCCATAACAATAGTGGCAAATGATAATGCATTCTTTCTATGCGACAGACAGTGTTCTAAGATCTTTAACTGTAAGACAACTCCATGACCCAGGTACCACTCTCAGTCTTATGTTCCAGATGACGTCTCTTGTGGCAGGGAAGATTCCAAGATGACCCTGTGATCTCTGCCCCTTGGTGTTGTGTCCTGGGTGCTCCCCTCCCCTTCAGTGTGGCAACACCTGTGACTTGCTCTAGCCAATAGGATATGGCAAAGGTGATGGATGGGGTGTTACTTCCTTAATTAAATTACACTGTATGGCAAAGGGGATGGGATGTCATGGCCCTTATTATGTCATATAGAGTGACTCTGAGAAGGCACACTTTCACTATCCTGCTAGCCTTGAAGAAGCAAGCCACCATGAGTTCTGCAGTTGCAAGATGAATTCTGCCAACAATCTGAATGAACGTGGAAGCTGATTTTTCTCTAGTCAGACCTCTCTATGAGAACACAGCCCACCTGATGCCTGGATAACAGCTTCATGGGACACTGAGCAAAGGAGCCAGCTAAGCTGCATCCAGACTCCTGGTCCTTGGAAACTGTGCGATGATAATTGCATGTCGTTTTAAGCTGCTAAGTGTATGGTAACTTATTACACAGCAGTAAAAAACAAATGCATCTCTTGTCAAGGAAGTAGAGCAGAGCAATGAACTAGGTTCTATGATTCAGATAATTCAATGCTCTCCCAAGAGGTCAAACCAGAGCAGGAGAAGTCAAAGTATGATTTGAGGTCCCCTTCCTAGCATAGATCTGCCTACATCCAAAAGGTCTTTCTGATTTCCCCATGATGCATTTGAGAAGTCCTGAGCTTCTTAGTCTACTTAGTTGTTCTGCAAATAGAGTACTTGCTTATTTGTCTATTACTTCTACTGAAATATAAGCTCAGTGAGGGCAAGGACTGAATCTAGCACCACCAGTATCTAGACCAGTGCTTAGTTCAATAAATATTTGTTAAATGAAAATATGAACAGACAGCATGCCATCAATCAAGACAGCAAAGCCTATTGATTAAGAGTGAAGAAACTTAGAAGTTAAGTGACTTGTCCAAGAATCACAAGTACCAAGTGATAGAAAAATACAGGGTACAAATCTTAAAAGAGTCAACACTATAGATCAGGGGTCTGCAAATTACAACCTACGGGCCAAATCCACCCCATCACCCATTTTTGTATGGACCCCGAAGAATATTTTAGGATGTGTGAAAATAATATGAAAATCAAATTTCAGTGCTGATAAATAAAGTTTTATTGGCACTCAGCCACACTCATTTGTTTATGAATTATCTGTGGCTGGTTCCTGCCACAGTGGTAGAATTGAGTAGTTGTAACAAAGACCTTGTGACCTGCAAAGCCCAAAACATTAGCTATGTGGCCGTTTACAGAAAAGTTGTCTCTGGAGTTAGGCCATCTGTACTCAAATCCCATCTCCCTCACTTCTCTGTGGTATAATCTTGACAGGTCACGTAAATGTTTTGTTTTCTCATTTGTAAAATGAAAGTAGAAAGATTACTTAACTCACACATTGTGGTAAGGATCACCTACCATGCCTGCAAAATTCTCAAGCACAAAGTAAGCTCCCAATAAATGTTAGTCATCACAATCATAATCTCAGTGTACCCTATCACATCCAATTCACATTATGAAAATGTATTCTGCAGGAGAAACGTTTGTGTTATTATAAATATCTGATGTTTCTTAACATTTTTTGATTATTGTAGTTTAGATTCTGGTGACCAGAATGGGTAAACTTTATACCCACTGAGCCATTTCCAGGCCCTGCCAAACAGAACATTATCTTCGCAAGGCTTATTTGTGTGTGTTTGTGCGTGTGTGTGCACACTTGTACGTGTTGTATTGTGGACAACTCACCCTTCAGCAAAATGCCATGCTCTGAAATCCTCACAACCAGACAACATTGGAAATTTGTACTCATATATGGGACTAGGTTCCAGCCCCCAGTATACATCCTAGTAGCCAACTTTTATGTGACTCTCCCATGGGGGAGAATCGGGGAAGTGGTAACGTAGTATAGCTTATAAATAGAATAAAAATGTCTTCCCTCACCAGCCTCATGATACCTGAAATTCTTCTGTTGTATATTCATTACTGGAGTTCTCGAGTTATTTTCATTTCTAAAAATACTCTAACAACTAGCAGAGTGCCAAGCATATTATAGATACATATTTCATCTTGCAACCGAGCAGGATTGTATAGAAATATTGTTATGCTAGTGGGTGGTCCAATGAAGGGTAAATGTCTCAGAGAGATGAACTTTCCTGAGGAATTTCATCTCCCTTTCTCTCCATGGGGCCTTGATGACGGGTTACATTTTTGGAAGAAAATAACCGAAGGCAAAGAAGAGAGGTGTTTCCTAGTGGCATCTGAGGCCTCCACCTGGAGTAGGTGACTTGTTCTTCCAGGTCGTCTCTCAGCCATCCCCACAAAGGTTGGTCAGAGTTTCCCAAGATTTAGTGTGCGTAAGAATAATCTGTAAAGTGTGTTAGGAATGCAGATTCCTAAACCCAAACCCCAGGATTGCTGCTGCTTCTTCTTCTTTTTTTTTACCTTTTTATTTCATCATCTTATGGGGGGTACAAATATTGTTAAGGTTACATATATTGCCCTTGCCACCTCCCCCACCCCCCGCCGTGTCAGAGCTTCAAGCGTGTCCATCCTCCAGGTGGTGCACATCGCACTCATTACGTAAGTATACACCCATCCCCTCCTCCCCCCTCCCACCTGCCCCCCACCCGATACACGTTTTTTGTTTGTTTGTTTTGACATTTTGGTTACATTTTATATCTTTGCCTCTCCCTACAGAATGGGAGAAAATATTTGCTCTCTACGCTTCTGATAAAGGTCTAATAACAAGAATTTATCTAGAACTCAAAAGAATTAACGAGAAAAAATCAAACAACCCCATCAAGAAATGGGCAACAGAAATGAACCAAAACTTCTCCAAAGAGGGCTTCTGATTCTGTAGGTTTGGTTTAGGAGATTTTTCTTCCTTTAAAAGCACCCCAGGTGATTCTGATGGTTTGTGAACCATACTTGGGGAAAATTTGGCCTGCATATGATTGGCTCTCAAACTCTGCCAGTTCAACCCTGAGTAGATAGCGATTGGCTTTTGCTCATGTTTCTTTGCCGTGATTGGTGATTACAGAGGTGATGCAGCTTCACCAGAGGTGAAAATCCAACTCTAGAATCAGAGAAATAGCCCCATAGTTCTGCTAAGTCAGAGTATTGGATGTCTAGTACTGGGCTTTCTGTTCAGATGAATAAGCAATCGAAGGTCTATAAATCAATTTGTTTAGGTCATAGGTGCCTGTTTTGGTCTTTGGAAATGAAAGCTATTTCCTTCTGGACACTACTGTTCTCCAAAAAGATTCTCAGGGAAAAAAAAAAAAAAGGCTTGCCAAAGCAATGAATACTGGCTTCCAAATAGAATCCCATCCAAGGGCCAGACTCTCACATCTGGAGCTAAACCAATAAGTGATAGAGGCTATAAACTTCAAAATAAAAGATTCCTTGGCCTCAGGCAGTGAGGCATTGTAAATCTCACTGAGAAGTTGAGATGCTGGTTAAACTCATTATTTGCTGTTCAAGACTCTCCTCTTGCAGTTTTCATCCTTTGTTAAATTTATAATCTCTAAATCCTTAGCCAAGATCCAAGCCTTTAGAGAGGGAGCAGCAGAAGATTTAAAAGTTATCCTGTCCCTAGGGATGTTAATGGTGAAATAGACTTTGGTAATACGTTCTTAATTGTCACCATAAATCAACATCCTACAATATGATAAGTTTGCCCATGTAAATTGGTGATTGGAGAGGCTTTTCCATGCTTTGGAGACAGCTGTAGCTTTGATGAGACAAGGGGTTTATTTCAGGGGATGTGGCCCAATAAACATACTAATTCATTTTCTGATTACCTACCATACTCTTTACCTCAGAGAAGGTACCCAATTGGTTGAGGGAAGAAGCTCCTAAGTCTTTGGGGTTGATGTTTCAACACACAGAGCGAAGGACATTTTTTGCCCTGGGCTGTAGTTTTTAACTGAACTCTTTAGTGCCTTAGGGATTTTTTTCTTTAAATGTGTCCTCTGGAATCTGTCGGCCTGCTTATGCAGCCTTTGAGAGTTTCTTCAAGAATATCCAAATTACTTTTTCTTTGCATGCACTGCATGCATTTCCTTTCCAGTCTATTCATTTATCAAACAAATGTATTACGCATCTACATTTGCTGCTCTGTTCTCACCACTGAGGCTATAGCAGACAAGAACCCTGTACTCAGGGAGCTTATATTCCAGAGGAGAACAGCAGACAACTTATTTTTATAAATAAACATACCAGGTTCTCTGATGAGAATAGTAAATGCTCTTTAATCTGAAAAAGGCTTCTTTGGATGGAGGGTTTTATGAATGGGGCAGATCGGACGTGAGACTTTCATCAAAAGGAGAAACCAGGCATGATCTCGCAGAAGGGTGGTCCAGGCCAAGAGTGTGGAAAAGACAGAGGCTCTAGAGCAGGGGAGAGTTTGACATATTTGACAAACAGTAAAAAGGCAAGGATGCTTGAAGCCTGAGAGAGAGAGACAGTGCAAAGAGTTCGGAGAAGTGGGCAAAAGTCAAATTGCAGAGGATCCAGAAATGGGTTGTACTCTAAGCATAAAAGAAAGCAGGGTCGGGTTTTAATGGCATGATGCAATTTTAATTGAAAACACCAGTTTGTTCTGTGGTGAATGTCCTGCAACAGGGCAGGCGTGGAAGCTGGGAGGTCACAAAGAAGGCTCTCCCAGTTTTCCAGTGAGAGATGGGGACCAAGATGAGAGAGATGAGTGAGGAGGGAGAGAAGAGGAAGGATTTGAAGGAGTGGAAGCAGTGGCAATAGGAAGGTGAGGGCATGGAAGGAATGAAGAGAAATATTTATTCTCACCATCCAAGGAATGTGTAAAAAAAAAAAAGTGATATTTAGTTTTTGGCTTGAACCCCTGGGTGAATGTTGGTGCCATTTACTGAAATGGGAAGGAAAATTTGCTTTTATTTGGAGTGTTTTGTTTGGGGTTTTGTGTAGGGGGCAGGAACTGAATGGCTCTGTTTGGGCCATGTTGAGTGTGAGGTGACTGGTAGACACGGACGTGGGGCTGTCGAGGCAGTGAGTCAATGTATGAACCTGGGCTCAAGAGAGAGGTCAGGGGAAACCATGTGGGTGAGTTGGGAGTCTTCCAGCTGAGGGACAGAAAAATGGCAGCTTCTGTTGGCGCTGACTTTGTTAGGATAGGTGATTAGCTAAGCTCCCAGCTGGCAGGGGCACTGAGCAATTAAGCAAATAGAGTGCTGGAGGCCAAAAATTCAAGCTATTCCTGTGGAACTTTCCAGACACTATACTAAGTGCTTAGAAAAGGAATGTATTAGTATGTATGTGTATGTATTAATATACACATGTATATATAATATGTATGTGTATATATGTATGTGTATACATTCAGGTATATATACATGTGTGTATACATGCCTGCACACATATGTATGTGTCTGTGTATATGTATGTGTATATACACACACACATACACACATCGGTGTCCCTGCCATCTTGAAACACTTTGTCAACTAAGTTGTAGTTGCTTTCATTGAGTTGTTTTATAGGCTTCAAGAGACCAAGTAGTCTCCAATTTGCTAGTCCTGTGTTTTTAAGTTAATTTTATTTTTTAACATTATCATACAGTAAAATGGACTTTTTTGTGTACAGTTCTCTGACTGTGCAGGGATATATTCATATAATCACCACCATAATCAGGATGCAGAACTGTCCATCATCCTAGAAAACTCTCTTGTGTTATCCTTTTATAGTGTACCCTTGGACTCCAGCCCCTGACCCCTGGCAACTACTGGTCTGTTCTCTGTCACCATAGTTTCATCTTTTCAAGAATGTCATATGAATGGAATCGCACAGTGAGTAACGTTTTGAGACTATTTTCTCTCTGAGATTCATCTAAGCTGTTGGGTGTATCAGAAGTCCATTCCTTTTCATTGCCGAGTAGCATTCCATTATGTGGATGTACTGTGGTTTGTTTGACTATTTGCCCATTGAAGGACATTCAGTTTGTTTCCATTTTGGGACAATTATGCATAAAACTGCTATAAACTTTTGTGTACTGGCTTTTGCATAAACATAAGTTTGTATTTCTTTAGGGAAAATAACCAAGGATAGGATTAGTGGGTTATATGATGAGTGTACATTTAACTTTTTAAGAAACTGGTAGTTCTGTAACTTTCACTTGGTTTTCAATTCTTTGAACCTCAATTTCTATTTTATAGGGTTGTTCTGTGGACTAGATAAAGTAACATAGGTCAAGTGTCTGGTACATAGTTTTATGGCACCAAGATATGTCTCCCCTTATCCAAAATATTAAGGTATTCCAGGATAGTGAAATTAGTACAAATAGAATACCCAATAGAGTATTCCAACTCCACGGGAATCAGATAATGCCCTGGTCTAAAAATACCTCACAAGAATAGGCTTTTACAAAGATTTTATACTCTCCAAAGCCTCACATCTTTCCCACGTCTTCTCTAATTTTTACTCTACTTAAGTAAACCTTTACCATCTACATCCTATGACAATAGATGGGGAGGAGTAATGGGTATAACCTCAGGCAATGGATTAATTCCCTTGTTGAGGCTACCTCCTGTTTCTTCCAGGGAGATCCCTGACTCTTGTACAGTGGTCTTGTTTCATCTCCTTACAATCCAGATAAGCTCAGACCAGGCTCTGCCAGACAGAAATTCCTAAATAACCTACATTTTATATGCCAAGTAGGGAAAATGGGTATTATTCGTAGGGTTGCCAGATTTAGGAAAAAAACAAAACAAAACAAAATAACAACAGATGCTCATGCAGTATTTGAGACATACTAAAATATTTTTGTTGTTTATTTGAAATTCACACTTAGTTGGGCTCCCATTATTTTTGTCTGGCAGCCCTAAATCTTTACTTTCCCACTGTATTTAGAGGGCTGCTGTTACTCCAGGCAAACATACCTCCAGGCTTTAATAGAGGTGTGCTAACAAGCCCTGTAGGCTGGGAAGAAAAAGAACATAGGAGAGCAGTTAATGCAGATGCCTGGCCATCCAAAGCCATCCCACCCACCACGGGGAAAGGAGGAAACTTCTCTCTTCGCCTTCTTTGTAGTTATTTCTGTCACTATAAATGGTATATTGAAACTCCGTGTAGATTACAACATTTTGTAGATGTTTTTCTAGTTATTCCCCAGCCACTTTCATTCATTCACCGAGTATTTCATTCAACAAATATTTGTTTATTGCTTAGTATTTCCCCACAAGGAGAGAAGAGCTAACAAGAGCATCATTTCCCATCATGAAGAAGGAGGGAAGTGTTATGTTGCCAGCTACCTTTTACATCAATTTCTGGCAATGGATAAGTGGAAGAATTCTTCCAGTCGTACTGCAGTCTAAAGGAATGACTCATGTATCAAAGGATAGCAGAGATAGCCAAACAATAAGTGACAGGACAACGACAATGATGATGATGGTGGTGATATAATGATAACTAACATTCATTGGCCACTTACTCTACATCAAGAACTCTCCTAGGTATTTATTATATAACATTTATTATATCATTCTATCATCACAATACTGTTATTTTCCCCATTTTACAGATGAGAAACACTGAGGCAGGGAATGGCCATCTGGCCAAGGACAGCAGCTAATTCTGCCTTCTCTGAAGATTTTCAGGCTTTCTGTAGGGGAAGAAGCTGCTTCTGGAAACAACACACCATCCTCTACTATGTTATGATGTGTCACAGTTGGGAAGTGCCACCACTCAACCTCAGGTTTTAGGAAAATGGAAACGATTTCCTCCCAATGAGGAGGGCCTGGTTGGCTACTGAGATGCCCTAGAGTTTAGTCCCATACTGGCCCACTCGTATCCCCCTGAAGCTTAGTTTCCTCACCTGTAAAAGGTGGAAGTTGTATTAAGTTACCTGAGCATTTTCTCAGGTTTCTAGCTCTGTTATCTATAATCTCTAGTGTTTGATTCATGTGGAAAAGGACACTAAAGGTGCATAACTTGAATGAGACCAGAAATACAAGGAGAAGCCAAATGCAGACAGGAAAATATATTGAATGGGACACTGCCGGCAATAGAGACAGCCTCAGAGAGAAGAGGAAAAGGAGGATGACTGAATCCAGGCACTGCTCACCTAGAATATATGCTTGTTCTGATAGCAGGGCTGTATTTTATTCCTATACTCTCACCCAGAAAAGCAGGGACTAAAAACAGGTTGGTGATGCAGGGATGGGGGAAGCCAAGCATGCTTAGAGGTAACCCCAGGGGGGAGGAGAACCCCAAAGTTCCTGAGACTAAGCCTCTATCTTCCCTTTGAAATGAAATCTGGAAATACAAAATCAGTTCAGGTTTGGAAAAATAATTAACATTTCTTGTGCATTCTTTTTGGACTTGCATTTTTATCCAAGATGAAGAATAACGTTAGGGGGAAGAATTGCTTACTTGGTGTTGATTATGAATGTGCTGAAGTGGGTAGTAGAAAAACACATAGTTGCTAGGTTGCAAAAGAAACTTTTGAGGGCAATTGCTGATACACAGAGTGGGAAGAGAAAGCAAGATAACCATCATCAGGATTGCTTGGAGGTGCCGGGTGGGCACACCAAGAACTAACAGCATTTGCCCCTTTCTTTCCCAGTCTCTTTTCCCTGAGTTGTATGCCACATTCAACCTATAAACAATAAGAGTTTTCAGGACACAGAAAAATAATTAAATAAATTAAGGAGCTAATTAAAGGGGGGCACCATCTCCATGCTTTTCCTGTGCCAAATTGCTTGTGCCCCATTTCAGCAACTGTTTCCAAGACGAGAAGTTGCCCAGAAGATGATCTTGCATTAGCATTGCGTGTTGGATTTCATTTCCTCTTATGCAATTATCTATTGGTAACTGGAGAAGGCATTATGACAGAATAAATAATCAACCATAAATAAACAACTTTGGAGTTATGCTTTGGCTGAAGAGAGGTGCATATGTCATGTATTTAAACTTTCTAAGAGCGCTATGAAAGCATCTTCTTCCTGCAATTGTCTGTTCTATTCCGGTAGTATGGAATTCCAGTTGTTAAATATCCTCTTTTTATAGAAGGGGAAATGAAGACCTTGGAAAGGTCTAACCATCTGCTAGGATGTAAAAGAAGTTGGCAGTAAAGTTAGGGTGAAACCAGGAGAGTTTTAATTGTCTCACAAGGAGCCTTACATGGTGGCCTTTATTTTGGGAATGGATTTATCATGGTCCAGGATCTTACAGACTAAGAAACCTTCTACATCAGCACAGGAAATCAGAATATCCTCTGGGGCATGGGGGAGAGAGCTTGACCCAGTCAGGCTCGCAGAGATGGAAAAGATGCCCAAATGACAATATACTCATTGAAAGTGAGGAAATGTGGCGTGGTGGAGGCAGGATTTCTGCAAGTTAGTTGCACAGGCAGTGCCCTGTGTGGCTCCAGGGGTTATATTTATACGGCACCTGCCAAGGGCACACGTTTGTCTCCTGGACAAAGCCTGCTATGTTGTAAGGCAAGCCACCACTTGATTTTACAGATGAAAAAACAAAAGCCAATGTAAATTTGAGGATATGCCCAAGAAATATAGTTATTTAGAGGCAGAACTTAGGCTCAAATCCAACTTATCTGGCTCCTGGTCCAGTCTCACCTCTTACTACATTTTAACTTTGAGATGTTGGTGTGGGTAGTGGTGGTCTGTGACATCCTGGTGGACAAGGGTTATGTCTCATTTATTGTCTGTCTCCAGCACCTACTGTAACGGTGGAAGGGAGGCTCAGCACAACCAGCTCCATTTTGCTTCTGACCTCCTGCGGTAATATCCTCTAGGTTAAAAGCTTCTGCTTAGCTCTGCACGTAGGCTAGAAGAAAGATGAAAATCGTCCTTTTTGCAAAACCAACTCCCAGGGAGATAGGAAAGTATACACACAAGTAACAATGCTATGTTAAAGATTTATTCGCACATCATGACCTGACCTACCTACATCATCCGAAATTGACTGACCAAGAACAAAAAAGTTTCACAGCCTCCTTGGACATTTACTGATGTCCACGTGTCTGTGGTCCTCAGTTACCTCTTGCAACCCCCTTTCCTCCTTCCCTTAAGATAAAAAAGGAGTCCGAAGTTCATACTAACTTAAGATGGTTCTTAGGACATTAGTCTACCATCTCTTCTGTTTGCTGGCTTTCCAAATAAAAGTCGCCTTCCTTGCTTTAACACCTTGTCTCACGACTTACTGGCTGTCCTGCAGTGAGTGGTATGAGCTTGAACTCAGTTACACTAACATGATGCCATGTACGTACTGTGTATAATTGATTCTCATTATTTGTGGTAGGTGTGCTATCAATTCACTGCAAACACTTGAATTAGGGAACCATTGATCCCAGTGGAAATAGTGTTAGGTTCTGGTGAGCCTCTGATCACAACATTTTAATCACCCATTCAATCCATAATCTTATATATGTTTCTGTTTAAAGACACTTTAATATATATCGTTGATTCATTAACATCAAACTCGCAGTGAACAGCACTATAACTCATGCCTGAATGAAACTTATGTAAAATATGTGTTATCTCTGTAAGAGACATCACAGCCTCCTTGTGCTTAGGAACACTGGACTATACTTGGGGGGCATTTTAAACAGCAAAATAACCAATAAGTAGCACAAAGATGCAAAAAGGTGGCACTAAGTAGACTGCAAAAAGAACTCCTTGTTTACAGTATGAGAGCTGAAACAAAAAGGCAGAGCTTTGCCTTGTTTGACCTCTGGTGGGAACATGTGTGTCTGGTGCCTCAAATGTTTTTCACTCCTCTTCATTTGTTTGCAAATGACCTCAAAGGAACAGCATTTATAGGTTACAGATAAATTTTAGTGAGTAGGTGATGCTATGGTTTGAATGTTTGTCCCCTCCCAAACTCCTGTTGAATTTTACTTGCTATTTTAACAGTTATCAAGAGGTGGGACATTTAAGAGGTGATTAGGCCACAAGGGCTCTGTCCTCATGAATGGATTAATGCCCTTATCGCAGGAGTGGGTATGCTATTGCAGGAGTTGGTTCCTTGTAAAAGGATGAGTTTGGCCCCTTTTGGTCTCTCTCTTACCCTGTCTTTGCCCTTCTGCCAAGAGACAATGCAGTAAGAAGGTCCTTGCCAGAATGCCAGCCCCTCAGTCTTAGGCTTCCAGTCTCCAGCACTGTGAACCAACACATTTCTATTGATTATAAATTACCCAGTCTGTGATATTCTGTTATAGAAGCACAAAACAGACTAAGGTGAATTCACAAATATAGAATCAGTGAATAGTGAGGATTGACTATATTTAACAATGTTTGAGAAATGAATGAATGAACAAGTGAATGAATGAATGGTCCATGAACAGATCTGGGGAAGGGACACTGAGTCAGTTTATCTGCTCATACCATGCCCCCTTCCCTTTACCGTCTTCCCAACTCCCCATGCAAAGATGGAGCAGGTGTTATTCCAATTGGTTAGCATCCATATTATTAACTAAGTGGGGTTCATCAGATGGGTGGGATTTTGTGTTCTTTATGCAGAATCCCAGTTTCTACCCTTTTCTCTTGCGATTCTTGTTGCAGACCTAATGTTAGGCCACCTTGTGTCTTCATCTCTCTTTTTTTTCCACCTCTTCTGGGATTAGAGTTGGTTAAGCAAGTTAGATGAGAATGTTCCCTTCAGACTAGTCTTTCTCCCTTATCTCTTTGCTGACCTCCAAGTTGCTCCAAGATTTAGATCATGGAGGGGAAGGAGGAGCCCTTGCTTGGGCAAAATGCGTAAGGTGCATTCTCCAAATTCTTCTAAACACAGAGGTTTATGCTTGGCATTATTGGGTGTTTTCTCTGATCTTAATATACAGTCATACTCTTATTTTTATTTCTTTATTATCCCTGTGTTTTGAGCTCATTGGTGTTGACTGTCAGGAAAGGAGTTATGCATTTCTGGCTTTCTGTGTAGCACACTGTCAAACAGCACTGAGAACCACATTCCCAACACATAACATTGATGTCTGATGGGCAATTGGGAGTCCTGATAAATGCACCTAGGCAATAGGCAAAAGGGCCAATTTCAAGCTCTCCAGACTCTCACCAGGCAATCTTCACATGCTGGGATGAGTACATAAAATCCAGCCCTTTTCAGGTGTTTTGTAAGGATGATTTTCTTCCACTCAGGTTGTTTTCTGTCTCATGGGAAGACTCAGTATTGTTGGTATGAAAATTTCCCCCCAAATAATGCATTTTTTTCAATCAAAATCCAAAGAATGATTTTGGCTGTGTTGGTAAACCAGTTCTCAAACTTACAGAAAGAAATAATGAGCAAAGAGAAAGGAGGATAATTTAGAAGTAGAACAGGGTTGATATTAATATCTGCCTGATATTAAAATTTTTTTCTAAGCCTATATCCATTAAGACACTGTGGTATTGACACAAGTGTAGATAATAAACTAAAGAAACAATCCAGAAGCCCATCTCTCCTTCCTTCCTTCCTTCCTTCCTTCCTTCCTTCCTTCCTTCCATCCTTCCTTCCTTCCTTCCTTCCTTCCTTCCTTCCTTCCTTCTTTCCTTTCTTTCTTTCTTTCTTTCTTTCTTTCTTTCTTTCTTTCTTTCTTTCTTTCTTTCTTTCTTTCTTTCTTTCTTTCTTTCTTTCTTTCTTTCTCTCTCTCTCTCTCTCTCTCTCATGCACGCACACACACACAGAGAAACTGGTTATGTGGCAAATATGGCATTTAAACTCATCAGAAAAAAAATCAGTGGAAAAAGTTACTACATGAATAAGATTACTGATGATCAAATCAGAAAGCTGTACCTAAAACATCCTTAGCTCACACTATATTCTAAACTCTAGGTGGCTCAAAGATCTAAATGTAGAAAGCAAAATTTTACAGCTTTTAGAAGGAACTAAAGTGGAATATCTTTACATCTTTGGAATATGTAAGGGTTTCTTAATTAAGACAGAGAAAGTAGAGACCTTAAGTATAACAATTGATAAATTTGGCTACACTAAAATTAAAACTCCTGTATGAGAATACAATATAAGCAAAGTGTAACAACAACCAGAAACTAGCAGAATACATTTGCAACATAGAGAATTAGTTCCCAAAAGACATAAGGAACTCCCACAAATCAATTCCAAAAATTACAAACAACTGTTAAAAGAAAAACTTTCAACAAAAATAAATTTAGCAGAGTTTATTTGGGGAAAGGACAACACGAATCAGGCAGCACTCAGAACCAGAAGTTCAGGGAGCTCTGCTCTGAGTGGGCACTGAATATTTATGGACAGAAAATGGAAGTAAAGCACAGAAATAGCGTGATTGGTTACAGCCAGGCAGTTTGCCTTATTTAGACATGGTCTGATCACTTGCCTGCTTGTGACGGGCTGAGACCTGGCTGTTAACAAAAAAATACTCCTAATTTAGCTTTTGGTTTGTTTACATGCCAAGTTAGGTTACAGCTCATTACTTAGAAACTATAAGTTTAGGGACAGCCTCAGGCCAACAGCACCCTGTTTATTTAGTTTAACAATTTAACACAACCAAATAAAAAAAGGAAAAATGATGTGAACAGGCAATTTGGAGGAGAAGAAACCCTGAAGGCTGATAATTATGAACTGATATCTTCTTTATTAATTAGGGCATTTAAATTTGAAAAATAAGATGCCATTTTACACCCATCAATATGCAAGTACCAAGAGTTGACTAGAATGTGTTGAAATGGGGATACTTTTTGCTGGGCATGTTTCAACTATTGTAGAGAATAATTTGGTAAAATCGAGCAAGATTTTATATTTGGTATTCTATAATGAAGCAATTTCCCTATCAGGGATACACCCTAAGAAATTAATCCACAAGTAGATCTGTACAAGAATCCTCATTGCTTTGCTATTTAAAATAATGAAAAGTGGAAACTACTTAACGGACCATAAATAAGAAATAGTGTGTATTAGTTGTTTTTTTTTTTTTTTTAGTTGCAGAATTTTACAGGAGTACAACTGTTTTGGTTACATGGATTGCTTTTATATTGTGTGAGTCAAAGTTATAAGTGTGCCGTCACCCAGATAGAGTACATTGTACCATTAGGTGTGATTTCACCCATACCCTCCTTTCCCCTCCCACCTACATGATTCCTGTTGAGTTTTACTTCTATCTGTGCACATTGGTGATGATTGGATAGTTCCAATTTAATAGTGGGTACATGTGCTGTCTGTTTTTCCACTCTTGCAATACTTCACTTAGGAGGATGGTCTCCGGTTCCATCCAGAATGTTGCAGAAGGTATTAATTCATTTTTATGGCTGAGTAATACTCCATGGAGTGCATATATCACATTTTATTAATCCCCTCAGAAATTAATGGACACTTAGATTGATTTCACATCTTTGTGATTATGAATTGTGCTGCAATAAACATTTGAGGACAGGTGTATTTTTGATAAAAATGACTTTTTTCCCTTTGAGTAAATACCCAGTAGTGGGATTACTGGATCAAATGCTAGGTCTACTTTTAGTTCTTTGAGGAATCTCCATACTATTTTCCATAGAGGTTGCACTAGTTTGCAGTTCCACCAACAGTGTATAAGTGTTTCTTTCTCTTAGCTTCCATGCCAGCATCTATTGTTTTGGGACTCTTTGATAAAAGCCATTCTCATTGGGGTTAAGTGATATGTAATATCACTTATTGTGGTTTTGCTTTGCATTTCTTTGATGATTAGTGATGTTGAGCATTTTATCATATGCTTATTGGTCAGTAGTCTATCTTCTTTTGAAAAGCTTCTGTTCATGCCTTTTGCCCCCTTTTTAATGGAGTTGTTTGATTTTTTTTCTTGCTGACTTGCTTGAGTTCTTCATAGATTCTGGTTATTAGCTCTTCATGGAATGTATAGCATGTGAATATTTTCTCCCATTCTGTAGATTATCTATTTGCTTGGTTGATTGTTTCCTTGGCTGTGCAGAAGCTTTTTAATTTAATCAAGTCCTATTTATTTATTTTTGTTGCTGCTATGATTTCCCTTGGGGTCTTTTTCATAAATTCTTTGCTTAGGCTGATATCTAGAAGAGTTTTTTCCAATATTTTCTTCTAGAATTCTTATGGTTTTATGTCTTAGATTTAAGTTTGTGATCTATCTCAAATTAGTTTTTGTGAGTGGTGAGAGATATGGATCTTGTTTCAATCTTCTACCTGTGCCTATCTAGTTTTCCTAGCACTGTTTATTGAGTAGAGATTCTTTATACCACTGTATATTGCTGTCTGCTTTGTCAAAGATCAGCTGGCAGTATGTGGATGGTTTTATATCTGGGTTCTCTTTTGTGTTCCATTGGTTTAAGTTTCTATTTTTGTGACAGTACCATACTGTTTTGGTTACCATAGCCTTCTAGTTATCTTAAAGTCTGGTACAGTGATGCTTCCAGATTTGTTCCTTTTGCTTAAGGTTGCTTTGGCTATTTGGGCTTCTTTCTGGTTGCAAATGAAGCATAGAATTATTTTTTTCTGGATATGCAAAAATGATACTGATATTTTGATAGGGATTGAATTGAATCTGTAAATCATTTTGGGTAGTATGGACATTTTAACAATGTTGATTCTGCCGATGCATGTGCATGATATGTTTTGTCATTTGGTTACATCCTCTGTGATTTCCTTCCATAGTTTTTTTTGTGTGTGTTTGTTGTTGCTGTTACATAACAAATTACACCAACATTTAGCAGCTTAAAACTGGAAACATTTATTTTCTCACTGTTTCCTGGGGACAGAGATTAGGCATGACTAAGGTGAGTCAGAATGACTTAGGTGAGTCACTCTGGTTCAGAATTTCTCACAGGCTGTGGTCACAGTGTTTGTCTGACTGTAGTCAACACATCGAGGCTTGACTGGGGGAGGATCCACTTCCAAGCTCATTCACGTGGTTGTTAGCATCCTTAGGTCCTTTCGGGCTATTGGCCACAGACATCAGTCCTTGCCACATGGGACTCTCCATTGGGCAGGTGTCTTCTCTCAGAACAAGCCAGCAAGAAAATGAGTGAGGGTAAGCATGACTAATGGCACAGTTTTTTTTTTTTTTTTTTTTTTTGGAGCTTAATCTCAGTTATCCCATCACTTTTGTGAAGTTCTATTTGTTAGAAGCAAGTCACGTGGCCTGGCCCACACACAGGGTGAGAGGATTACATGTGGGCATGAATACCAAGAGGTGGAGATTATTTGGGGCCAGTTAGAGGCTGCCCACAGCATTATTATATACTGGATTACAATAGAACAGTTAACAGTTGATGAAATTAAATTGGACCACATCAAAATTAAAAACTTTCACTCTAAGAAAGCCCATGTAAAGAGAGTGAAAAGAAAAGCTAGAGACTGGGAAATATTTGCAAACCACGTGTCTGACAAGGTGCTAGTATCTAAATATATAAGGAACTCTCAAGATTCAACAGTAAAAACAAAACAAAACAAACACAGTCCAATTAGAAAATGGGCAAACGTGAATAGGCGTTTCACAGAACAGGGGATACAGATGGCAGATAAGCACAAGAAAAGATGTTCAGGATCTCTAGCCATCAGGGGAAGGCAAATTAAGACAATGAGAAATCACTACACATCTATCAGCAAGGCTAAAATAAAAAAGTGGTAACTACAGCAAACGCTGACAAGAATTCAGAAAAAACTGGATCACTTACACATTGCTGGCTGGGGGTGTAAAATGGTACAGCCACTGTGGAAAACAGTGTGGCTTTTTAAAAATAAAAGTAAACATACAGTTAACATATGACCGAGCAATTATAATCCTGAATATTTATGCCAGAGAAATAACAACTTATGTTCGCACCTATACACCAGTGTTCATAACAGCTTTATTTGAAATAGCCCTCCCCCCGCCCCAGACTGGAGTCAGCCCAGGTGTTCTTCAGCAGGTAAATGATTGAATAAACTGTGATGTGGTGATTCCATGGAATACTACTCAGCAATTAAAAAGCTATACTTTTGATGCATGCAACAACTTGGATGAATCTCCAGGGAATTATGCTGAGTGAGAAAAGTCAGTCCCTAAAGGTTATATAATATATGATTCCATTTACATAACATTTTTGAAATGACAAACTTTTTAGAAATGGAGGAGCCAGAGTTTAGAGATGGGGAGGGGTAAAATGAGAGGGGAGGTGGGTATGGTCATAACATGGCAACATGAGGGATTCTTGGAGAGATGAAGCTGGTCAGTATTTTGACATGTACCTACACATGCGATAAATTTGCATACAACTAAATACATGTACACAAATGCATACCAGTAAAAATAGGAATATGTGCATAAAATTATACTGGATTGATGTCAGTTTCCTGGTTTTGATATTATGCTGTAGGTTTGCAAAATGTTACCACTGGGTAATGTATAGATGGGGACTTCATTATTTCTCACACCTACATGTGACTCTATAATTATCTTAATAAAAATTCCAATGAAAAAATAAATGAACTAGGGTACAATATAACAACATCGATAAATCCCAATTATGCTGTCTACTTCTCTCATATTTGAAAATTTTATTTTAAGAATTTCTTAAAAACATTGTTTTTATTTTTTATTTTTATTATGAAATTTTTCAAACATACAGAAAAGTAGAGAAAAACGATATAATGAATACCCATGTAGCTCCCACCTAGCATTTGTTAGAATTTTACCACATTTTATTCAGCCATTTAAAATTAGAGACATCATAACATTTCACTTCTACGTACGTGAACCTGTATCTTTAAACATTGAGATCATTTTTCCACATAACCATAATACCATATCACACCTTACAAAATGAACACAAATTACTTAATATCTAATATGTTGGTTCATATTAACATTTCTCCAATTGTCTCCGACATGTATTTTATAATTGCTTTTTTTAAAACCAGCATCCAAATAAGGATCATGGATCGCATTTGGGCTTTTTTTGAATTTTGTTTCTTACAACATCTTAAATCAAGTATCCATTTTCATACATTGGTTACAATATCCTCAATAACCCAAGAACAGCCTGTGATGGCTGTATTTTTGGCATCCCTGCTTCAAAAGATTGTCTTTAAAAGGCTTCCTTCGCGGAGTTCTTAACGCTACCTTATCTTTGTAGGATGCTGCCTTAGTCAGCTTGAGCTGCTATAATAAAAATACCAGGGACTGGGAGGCTTAAACGACAGACATTTATTTCTCACTGTTCAGGAGGCTGGGAAGTCCAAGCTCCAGGCGCCTGCAGATTCAGTGTCTGGTGAGGACCTCCTCCCTGGCTTGTAGACCGCCACCTTCTTGCCTGTGTCCTCGCATGACCTTTCCATGGTGTGTGCTCTTGGGGAGAGAGTTATCCCATGTCTTCCTCTTCTTATAAGGGTGCTAATCCCATCACGTGGGTGCCAATGTCATGACCTCAGCTGAAACAAATCACCTCCTGAAGTTTCACACCTCCAGATACCATCTCATTGGAGGTTAGGGCTTCAACATATGGATTTGGGGGTAACAAATACACTCAGTCCATACAGAGCCTATTTATCTTAGGAATACATTATTTCATTGGACTCGCTCAGCAACATTGGACACCCTAGTTTTCTTAATTATAAACTTGAGGTAATATTAGCTTTCATTCAAGACAAGTACTAATTCTACACTGGATGTATTCTACACTGGATCCGGAGTGTGTGCCAGAGAGGCAAAGCCCCAGTTACCCATGGTAATAACTTGTCTGATGACACACCCTTCATATTAGTTTTGTTCCCTATATCTTCTCTTCTTCCTTACTCATGTGTCCCTGGATTACTTCCTAGTAAAATTACTTTCACTTAATCCTTATTTTTAGGGTTTACTTCTGGAAGAACCCAAATAAAGACCCTTCCCTAAATCTTTGGCTGGAATGGCCAGGGAACGTGGCTTTTGTTTTCCGTGCACACAATTCATGTTGACTTGCCAGGAAAATGGTTTGGGATGGAAAAAAGATTGAGAACTTAGGATGAAAGGTCTTCTCCCACACATGAAAGCTAAATGGCCTGGGCTATAGAGAGTTATCTGTGGCCAGATCTCGCTTGGAAGTAGAATGAAGTCCCTAAGGGCAGGACACCAATAAAAGATATTTCACCATATCCATTATAAGAGGCCTATAAATTCTGGGACGACTATTCTGTTTCAGGAACTTTGAAGTACAATATCCCTTTCCTTTTCCCCCTAGGGGGAAAAAGCCTACATTAAATCCCACTTTTAATTAACAACATGTAGTTAAACTAATATTTGGTTCATTAGGTAGAGTTAGAACTTGCACGGAGGACAACTTTCAAAGGAAGAAAGTACCCGTCTGATGTATGTTGACTATAAAACATCATTTCTCAAGCAGCTTAGCAGAGGCAAGACAGGGCCGATTTATTTAGATCGTTAACCTCGGGAAATAAAACTACAGAGCTGGGTGCAGGGTTTGTGAAACGGCTGCCTGGCCCACTCTCAGGTGCTCTGCTTCCCAGTGGAAAAGAGAAAGTGATGGAAAATGCCGGGTATCAGAGGCTGTACTGCTGCCCAAAGAGCTTTGATGGCATGTGTCCCATCTGGCCTTACCTTCCTCTTCCTGGAGCTAGCTGGGGTTGAATGTGCACACACAAATCTTCCGTGCTCAGATGGGCCCCTCTCTCCATGGTTTGGGGCAGTTTATTGTCCAATCTGTGAGAAAGGCCAAGTTAAGGATTTCTGGCTATATTAACAAGGCAGCAATTTAATACTTACAAGTTCAAGACAGATCTGGACAAAGAGGAAATAGAGAATAAATGAGAGCTGCAAACAGACATGGGGTTATCCTGCCTTTCTTGGGAAATGTAGGTCTGGGATGGCAGAGCAGAGTTAGCCCTGATGGCCACAGCTCAAGGGTTATTATGTTGCTGGTTTTTATGTGTGGAGAATGTTAGGGCTTGCCACTTTTATAATTAATTTTTTTTTTTATTTTGGAATACTTTTATGCTTGCAGAAAAGTTGCAAAGACAGTACAGACCGTTCCCTTACCCGGTTTCCTCTAGGTTTCCTCTATTGTTAACATCTTACATCAGCATGGTATATACATTTGTCAAAACTATGAAAGCAACACTGGCATGTTACTATGAACCAAACTGCAGACTTCATGCGGATTTTGCCAGTTTTTCCCTTAAGTGTCCTTTTTTCCTCTCTGAGATCCTATCCAGGACGCCACATTATACTTAGTGTTATGTCTGCTTAGATGCATCTGGTTTGTGACAGTTTCTCAGTCTCTCTTCATTTTTCTTTACCTTAACAGTTTTAAACAGTACCAGCCTGGTATTTCATTGACTGTTCATCAGTTTGGGCTTCTCATGATTAATGAGACTGGTGTTCCAGGCGTGGTGAAGGATACTACAGAGTGAAGTGCCATTCTTGTGGCATCACGCTGGGGGGTGTATGCTATCAACATAGCTTATCATTGGTTGATGTTAGGGTTAACCTAGTCACCAAAATCTAATTTTTAAATACCTGTTTTCCATTTTCAGGGCAGGGGCATGGCTAGTGGAATGTTTTGCTAAGGGTGGGAGACTCTTAGGGTTGTCGAATAGCACATTCTGGGAGAGGCTGGGGACAGCGGATCTGGGGCAAATTTGTTTACAAGGGCTAAAGATTATCCTGCCCCTGGCCAATAGCACGTTCCCACTGTAAGCAATTAGACAACTGGATGAGACATATGAAATAACCACGTCCTGATACTGAACAAAGGCATTGCAGGACTTTGAATGCTTATAGCCACTTTGTGATACTCAAAAACTGGAAAAACCCAAATGTCTTTCATCATGGGAATGGATACCTTAACTAAGGTGTATTCATATAAAGAAACACTCCGCAGCCACAAGAAAGAATAAACTACTGGTACGTGCAAACAGTATGGATGGATCTCAGAAATATCTCTCAGAAGGAGATAAGTCAGACACGAAAGAGCGCATACCGTATGATTCCATTCGTAATAAATTCTAGAACAGGAAAACTAATCTATAGTGACAGAAAGAACTGACTACACAGGGGAATGAGGGCACCCATGTGGGTTTTGTGTTTTGATTGGGATGGTGGTTATCTGGGTATACATGTTTGTTGAAACTCATCAAGCTGTACCTTTAAAGTGGATACATTTCATTGTATATAAATTATACCTCCAGGATACTGATGTAAAAAGTAGAAAGAAAAAATAAAATCAGGACAGAGTCAGGGAAGTAGTTTTAAGCCTCAGGTTTGAAGAGAGAAGAGGGGATGGTAACAGAACAGGAAGCAAGTTTGGTACCTGGGTGTTTCAAAGGTAGGGAGGAAGGAGGTAGAGAAGTCAGAGGTCAGAGGAGAAGTTCAGACCAAGAATGTGGACAGCTCCAGGAGTGCCAAGTGCCTCTTGCAGGTGATACCTGAGGATGGGGCAGTGGCTTCAAGACATGGCCTCCCCAGCACCCTTTCCTAATCCTAGCCAGATCTCCCGTGGTCCTCTCTCAATAGCACTCAATATTAAATTGTTTGTGTCCTTGAAGATGATGACTTTTATTTTCTCAATGAGATGGTGAAATGCTTTTTTTTTTTTTTTTTTTTTTTTACCAATTTGAATATATAAACTTTTAGAGATGCAAATGAGAAAACCAAAATGTCTGCTCACATTTAATTAGGTCATATACCAATTTCAATCATGTATATAAAATAATAGATTATTTTAGAACATTTAGAAATAACACAGATTATTTTTCATGCTCCCATTTCATAAAATGATTTTTCCCTAGTGTTTATGTACATTTTATTTTGACATTAGTCTAACAGTTTTCAGTCAAAATACTCTTTTCTAAAGTTACTTAGGTGAGCCCTTTATTCTCCCACTCCCTTTAGCGAGGTTTTCTCAGACATTTATATGACAGTTGAGATTCTTTCATCATTGAAGTCTGCATTCCACCCTGGGATCCCTCAAATTTTTGGTTGATTTTAAAAATTAATTTCTGTACACGGAAGTTCACTTTGTGTGTGTGTGTGTGGTTTTTTTTTATGAAACAATTTCATTTGGACTTTGCATTGGACTGAATGTGTTTCTTCCCCACCCCCAAATTCATATGTTGAAGTCCTAACCCCTAACATGATGGTGTTAGGAGGTGGGGCCTTTGGGAAGTGATTAGGTCATGAAAATGGAGCCCTCATGGATGGGATCAGTGCCCTTATAAAAGGGACCCCAGCAGGCTCTCTTGCCCTCTTTCTGCCAAGTTGGCCATCTGGAACCTGGGAGAGGGCCCTCACCAGAACCTGACCATGCTGTCATCCTGATCTTGGACTTTACGTCTCCATAACCGTGCAATATGAATTTCTGGTGTTTGAGTCACCTAGTCCATGGTCACTTGTTATAGCAGCCTGAGCTGACGAAGACAGCCTCTTTATATGTGCTGTGGCTTTCGTGTATTTCTCATTTTCCTGTAACCCCGAAGAAGTGTTCTGTTAGTGAGCACTGCCTTGCAGGGGCCCAGTTGTCTGAAGACTAACTGCCCCTGGACACAGATGACATGTGGGGGTGGCCCAAGTGGTTAGTTGGCCAGTTGGCTGTGGTTTAGAAAAGTGGTTCTCAGGCTTCTCAGGTGAGTGTGCCTCAGACTCACTTCAGAAGCTTAAACAACGAACAACCAACCAACCTGTTCCTAATCCCCACTTTGTACTACAGAATTTCAGAATCTCTAGGAGGTGTGGTCTAAGCAATGGGATTTTTTAAAACTCCCTTGGTGATTCTAATATTCAGCCAAGGCTGAAAACCCACCTGGCACGTAAGCTTCGTGAAGGCAGACATTTTTGTGTGTTTCTGTTTTGTTCACAAATCTATCTCCAAATGCTAAAAACAGTTCCTGACACCCAGTCAATGCTCAATAAACATTTCTTGAATGAATGAGTGAATGTTCCTTACCAATTACTAGCCTTTCAAGACTACAACTTAACTGTTAATTCAGCATTTATACACTTTCATGCAACATATAATACGCTTTCATGCAACTCTACATTGAAGTTCTTGAATTGTTGCTTTTTTCTTTTGGGGATAGGAGGAGTCATACAGAGGTTGAATAGCCTGGGTATTCTAGAGCCCTGAAGTTCAGAACTCTCATGTCCACATACATGGCCAAGATTGTAAACTTTCTGTCTTTTAGCTATCAGGGGAAAAAAGGACCCCAGCCCCAGTGATGGGGACATGCTACTCCAGGTCAGGTGTAGCCCTGAGAAGTTGGGTTTGATTTGTGTCATTACTGACATCCTTGCTGTCAGGGCCCAAGCTGCCTCTTTGAATGTCTTCTTAGAGTTCAGAGCTCTTTTATCATTTCCTATTTTGTTTATTCCTTACCAAATTCACTCATAATGAGATCTTGATGGTGCTGATTATTTGATATAGGAACAAATCTGTGTGTGTGATTTTTTTCCCTCTTGCTTCACAAAGGAACATTTTTAAAAAAAATAAAAACATCTCCTTACTGTAATATTCATTCAGCATGTATTTTTATTGAGTGCCTGTAATGTGGCAGATTTTTGTAAACTAGGGATAGCACGTGAACTAGACCTCAGGAATCACAGCCTGGGGCAGTGCTAGTCGGTAAGAATGCAGTGAGGGAAATGTTTTGTATCTGCCCTGTCCAGGAGGGTGGCCACACACCACATGTGGCTATTGAGCACTTGGAAATTTGGCCAGTGTGACTGAAAAATGGATTTTTAGAAGTTTTGCTTTATTTGAATTAATTTCTATTTAAATTTAAATAGCCACATGCTATTTATAGTGGCTACCATGTTTGACGACATAGGACTAGCAAGCATCACATATCATTTAAATATATAATAATACTGTCTCATATGTGCTTTGAAGGAGAAATACAAAATGCTTTGAAGGAATATATCAGAGGCATGTGGCCTCATCTGAGAGAATGGGAAGACTTCCCTAAAGAAGTGACATTTAAGATCTTTCAAATTCTGCCTAGAACTTCTCAGTGGGAACCTCAAAAATATCCATATGAGGGATCAGACACTGTTACATTTTTATATTTTTAAATTGCCCTTTCTCCTTTCTCTAGGAATTCTCCTGCCTCCTTGATTCTTCTTTAGCCCCAAACATCCCCAGGCAAATAATCCCATAAGAGGACCCCTGAGACCTCCCACTCAATCATTTCATCATCAAATCCAGGTAGGTAAAAATGAAAACTTGTACCATATATTTATTTACTGATTATCATTTAATAGATGCAATTTGTGTCCTGCCTTTTCACCTACCATAATATGAATATTTTCCCATTTCATTAAAGATTCTTCTTAATCATAATTTTGATGGCTATCATAATTTTCCATCCTATGGCCGTGTATCGTAATATTTTTCATCAATTTCTCATTTTTGGCATTTGGACATTTTATTTTATTGCTATTTATTTTATTGCTATAAAGAATGCTGTGGTGAACATCTTTGTGCAGAAATCTGCATTTGCGTTTCCAGTAGTTGCTCAAGGTGGATTCTTACAGGGGAGGAGGATGATGTTACTGAATTAAAGGTCATGAGGTTGTTGATTTTAAAGGTTTTTGAAACCTATTGCACAATTGCTTTCTAGAGAGTTTTTACCAATTCACAATCCCTTCATCAATGTATGAGAATTCCAGTACATTCTTCTATTCTTTTTTTTTCTAAATCATACCAAACATGTCTGCATGTTTCTACAGAGAGTTGGTAACCATTATTTGTGGTGGCTGCATGAAGCTTGATTGCAGTGATGTGCTGTAATCATTCCCTCTCAAAAGAGGTTGCTAATTGATGCTGTTCATGCTGGGCTCTCCCTGGTCTTGCCAAATGGAGCGCCTCCATCAAGTCACAGCTGTATGGCATCCATCTGGCCCTTCAGGGCTGTTCTGTCAACTTTCCACATCCATGGGCAGCATTTCTAGGCACGTATTTTCCTTTAGTGAGAATCCAAAAAGCAGGGGTCTCTTGGAGCAAAATCCAGGCCCACGTTGGCGATATTGGTCTTTGGCCAGAACAAAAGATATCTTGACTAGGTCATTTTTTCTCTGTCTGATCTCTTGTTGAAATGGTAGAGCACTGTAATGGGAGTCAGAAGATTTGGGATGAGACCTGATTTTTTTTCCCCCTGACGTTCTTTGTACATTATGTACAAATAAGGACTTTTTTGGTTGTAATGGAGAGAAGCATAACTCATACTACTTAAATAACTACAAAAAGGGAGGATTTATTGTTTTACAAAAATGAAGATACTAGAGGATGTTAGCTTCAGATATGGCTGGATCCAGGGTTTCTAATAATGTAACAGCCTTGGTCTTGCTTTCAAATATCTTCATTCTGTCTATATCTATATTGGTTCAATTCTTAGAAGACTATTCTCTTATGGGGGCTGATAAAACATACTCTCCAAATACCCTAGTACAAGAGTCAACAAACCATAGCCCATGGGCAAGATTTAGTTTATTGTTCATATATGTGTTGTCTGTGGTTGCTTTGATCTTGAGCAACAGACTTGAGTAGTTGTGACAGTTGTGAGAGACTGAATGTAGTCTGCAAAGCCTAAAACATAATAGTATTACTCTCTGGCCCTTTACAGAAACATTTTGCTGGTCCCTGCTCTAGGAGAAATGTACTTATCCCCAGTCTCAAAAATTTCTCCAGGTTCACTCACCATGCTTAATCAATTATTTGTTCCCAGCCATCCCAATGTTTTTGTTTCATCCATGGTTTTTGCCTAAGCCCTTGCACCCAGGGTCCTGCATTTGGGCCCTTCTATCTAGCTAAGGTGGTGGTTCTGAAATATTTTCCTGACTTCCATCTACTTCGAGAGATAGTAAGCATGGTCCTGTTCCCACTCCTGGTCACATTTCCCGGCTTATGCCAGTTAGGAAGGAAGATCACACAGATTGTTGACTTGCCCAAGGGGTCTGCAGCTGTCCCCCTTACCCCAAGCTCTGTGTCATGTGTCAGCTTCTTCCACACCTGAGGCAGCTTCAGCTTTGCAGGTAATACACCTGCAGGAGTCTAAATGCTTTCTATTCATGAGGCTATTGAGTTCCTGAAAAATGGACTGTGGTGTTAGTCTTTGAATCTCATACATGGCTTGGGATTTTCCTTAGATCAGTGGTTTTCAAACCCACCTTAAAATAAAAGAAGAGTAGATTTCTTTTATTATTATTTCAACTGAAGTTCAACAGAAATTATTGGTAAAATATGGCTTTGAAGTGTGAGTGTGTGCATATGAATAGTTGGAATCTCAACTGCCCTCCAGTATCATTCCTGTTTCCCAGATGTTCCTCCAACCTTATCCCTAATCTTAACCCTAACCTGGCTCTATCCTTAACTCTAACCTTAACCCTAACATGAATCTGAATCTAATCTAACATAACCTTAACGTTAACCTTGACCCGAACCCTAAACTCTAAACCCTAAAGATACCATTTCTGCCTCAACTTTAGATCATTTATAGAGTCCTCACGTGGAGGAGAAGTGTCCATTAGTACTTGGTGCCATGTCAGAGGGAATTTTATCCCTTTAGATCCCAGCTGATGCTTGTAGCTCTGCCTGGCTTAATCCATGATCCTCTGACATCTGGGGTCAACCAAATCTGTGTAAATGGAAACTGTAGGAAATGGAGTATATTTTGGAAGATAGAGGAAGGGAAAGGGACAGGAGGGTGAAAAGAAAGAGTGGAAAATAATCAGAGAGTTAACAGGTCCCAGTCACGAATCTCATGCTGCAGTCTGATCAAATCAGCCCTCCGCTTTACACCCTTCAATGGCTTCTTGCTTCATCCTTACAGATAAAGACCAGTATCTCATTGGCACACACAGCCCAACATTTTGTCTTTTTCTCTGCTCTGGAATCCTCTATTTCAGTGCCCCGTAATTATATGAAAGTTCTTCAAATGCGCAGTGCTCTGCTGTACCTCCACGCTCTGCCCAGACTGTTCCCTCTTTCTGGAATGCCTTAACTCTTTTCATCCGCCTGAGTAAATCCTGCCTGTCCATAAAGACCTTCCTTGCTCAGTGATCATCTTCTCTCCATCTTCCTCTGACCTTCCACCATACTCCTTCCCTTGCCTATGCGGGCTGAGCTTGAGTCACAGTTCTCATTCCTTCGTCCAGCAAACGTGTCAGGCTCTGCTCTGTGGCAAGTGCTATGTTAGATGGTGAGGAAGAGTCTGCGATGTACCATCTTGGCCCCAAGTAGTCGAGGAAACAGATAAACTACCCAGCTGCGCTGTGATAGGGGAGACTGGACGGGCTGTCGGCTTGTGGAGGAAGGAAGCTCCCCCAGCCCGGGGCTGAGTGTTCCAGGCGGGCCAAGAGTGTGATGGAACAGAGCGAACCTAGAAAGAGCTTCAAACCTGGAAGGCATGAAAGCAGTTTAGGAAGGTTTAGTCTGGAGAGTAAGGAAGGAGCCAGGTCATAAAAGGTTTTCCCAGCTGTGTTAAGGCATTTGGATTCTGTCTTTAGAACTGGGAGGAAACCACTGAAAGCTTTAAGCAGGGGATTCACATAATTCGATCTGTATTTTCAGTATATTTTTAAGTTTCGTTTTTGTCTGCTACGTAGTAACAGTATCAGCCAACGTTGCTAAAGAATGCCACAGGATAGATACTCTGTCAAACTCTTTATGTAGATTATCTTAGTTAAAGCTTGCTACTATCTTATAAGGTTGGTACTCCTATATAAACTTTTGTTTCATCATGCAGAGATTCAGAGAGATTAAATTGCTTGCTAAAAGTCGTGCATTTAACCATTAGGATAATTCTGCACTTCATAATTATCGAAAAATTAAGATATTCATAGTCACTACTTGAGAGAACTCAGAGTGTATTTGCTTATATGATCTTGTTCATCTACTTGATATTCTTACAACTCTTGAAAAGGCTTCATTTCCATCTCATGAATGATGATATCAAGGAAGTGATTTTGCCAGGTCCTCCCAGGCCTGGTCTCAGAACACCTAGCAACTAGGATCTTGAGGATTGACTCTGTATTTTGTTAGTCTTCATGGCATTGGTTTCACAGCAGAGGAGTATCTGGTTGTGGGGGTTAAGACGAGCTCATGGCTGTGTTATTCCTCTCACGCAGAGAATCAAGAGCAAGGTTCCCATCCGCTTCTGGGGGCAGGAGAGGGCTGGGCGATGAGTAGAGGTAGAGGGATTCCAGGGCCCACGTCCACTGGCGTGGCCCGTGTCACTGCTCTAGTCAGGGAAAGGGACGTCTGTTGTGGTTGGATGAACAAAGCAGCTTAGGTTTGGACATGTCACTTCAGTCACCTATGCGTTGTAGTTGCCGCCTTCTGGAGATCCTCTTCTGTCTGTTTTTAATTCCTTCTTCTGTTCTCCTTCCGGCTTCCTTTTTTGTTTCTTCTTCCTCTGTCCTGTTCACCCGTATCAACATCATTACCATTGACAAACGTATCACGTTGTGATCTCTGTGCATCGTGGTCTTATCACTGCATCGTTGTCTTTGTCTTTGTCATCATCACCATCATGATCATCGTCATCACCGCTACTGTCACCATCACCACCACGTCAACATCAGCACATCATTGTCTCCTCTTGGTCTTTGCCTCCTCGTCTCTGTTGTCATTGTCATCGTTGCTGTTGGCATCATCGTCAACACCGTCATCATGGGTACCTTTCACTGAGTGCTTTCTCTGTGCCAGGGACCATGCTCAGCGCTTTATGGGTGTCATCGCATGCCATCTACAAAATTAATTGTGTGTGATTGTCCCCATTTTGTAGATGACAGACCTGCATCTCAGAGAGGTGAACCAGTTTGCTCAAGGTCACAAAACAATCACCAACATTAACAATGTCTCTTCTATAAAATTAAGATTCATCCCATAGGCACCAGAGGGTTTCAGTTTATTTTTAGGAATGAAGGAAATTGCAAGATTGAGCTCTTATGCTCTGTTAACTGAGGGCTGCTAGGAATTCAGCGAAAGAGATTTAGGGTTATTATTCTCTAGTGACAGTTGTTCCCTGCTTCAAAAGAGCTGCTCTTCTTTTGACTAATTGTTAAATTTATGTTTATGATTATTATTTCTAAGGGGAAATTTAGAGTAGGACTGTTTTAGATAATAAATCAGAGCTGTGATTCAGACAAGGATTTGCCTGATTCCAAAGCCTACGTTTTCATCACGATGCTGACTGACTTCCCTTGGTGATTGCTACCAAAAGTAAGTCCTCTGATTTCCAAGCCCATGGTTACCTATCTCACCTTGTTTGGCTCGCTGGAAGATTAACATACTTTATGGTGACAATTACCTTTGGGAAAACCTGCCTGAACTGGTGGCATTATTTTCTACCTCCACCCACATCAGTGCAAATATGTCTTCCTCCATCTTCCTTAACAACCACCCAGCTTTCTTTAGGAGATAGTGTAATAGGGTGGAAAGACAGATGAGTCTTCAAGTCCAGGCTCTAACACTTACTGGCTACATGACTTGGGGCAATTTTCCTCCTTCATCCTTTGTCTATATAATAGAAGTTACACCAACTACTTCATAGAGATGCTGTGAAATTTAAATGAGATAATCCATGTAAACTGTTTGACATGTATTAGATGCCAATAAATGTTAACAACAATTCATCTAAGTAAACTCATCCTTTTTTCCTTTTTCCCTGCAGTACCCTGCTAAGTGGCTAGTTGAAATCTTTAATCTATAGGCCAGGGAGAGATGAAGCTGATGGATTTGAAATAGCTCAGCCTATGTCTAGCAGAGGGTTCCTGAGCAAGTCAGCTAGCTTAGCTAGGAATCGTTTTCCCCATTCCGGACATTCCTAGATGTCAGTCATTCACTCATCCTACTCTTTGAGCCCCGCTGCCTCTCACAAATAAAGATCCATTCATGCAACAGCATTAATGAGTTAAGCAGAATTTACTGAAAATGTTGTACAGGAGACAGAGGGGTGGGTTTATATCACACTGCCCATAGGAAGCAACTTAAAACACCCCCATATTTCTTATTACTCTATCACCCCTGTGTCTTTCTCCCTGACACCCAGTGCAATGCCCTGTATCCTCTCTTCTCTATTATTAGAGCAATTCATCTCTACCCCAAACTTGCAAATTCCACTCACAACAGTGCTTGGCAAAATAAAAGAATCCAGGTTAATTGTCACCACCATTATTCAAGGATCTTTGGTGTTCTTCTGTTGTGACTTGTGTGCGAAATTTTGGGGATTGGTGTTCTTCTGTTGTGACTTGTGCGTGAAATTTTGGGGATTCATGTTCTATTCCAGTTAATCAAAGTGTCTCCTAAACAAATGCAGTGCTCTCTCCATGAGAAGTTATCATGCCAGTGGGCAAGTGGGTATAATCTTGCTCCACCTAATTACATATAAAAATGAAGGTGTTGGTGGATTCCAGACAGCTTTATCGTTTAAGTCTGTTTATACTCAGGAAATTACGGGCTTTGGGTTGTATTTGAGAAGAGAAATCCCATGCTGGTTTCAATATTTGTTTAAAGATAAGTCTTAGAATCAGACTCTCCCAGGCTTGAATGTAAAGGCATTAGAAGTGGAACTCTATATCCCTTATTTCCATGTAGTGTCTCTGTCTATTCTTATGCTATGTAGACATATACAATTATACTTTGGCATTTAGCCCCATTTGTGACCTTAATTTTACTTTTTTCTCCCTGATCCATTTTATGCCTTCTCATTAATTAATTAACTAACTAATTAATTGCATGCATATTTATAGGGTACCATCTATGTGTGATATACTATGTTAGGTACTGGAAATATGGAAGGGAAAGGTGGACATAATCCCTTCCTTTATAGTCATATGTGTGTGTGTGTATATACATTAATCAAACAATCACACCAGTAAAATAAGGCTACAGCTGTGGTGTGCTCAATGAAGGAAAAGCCTGTACCAGGAAACCTATCCAGTTTGAGATGTCAGTTAGGAGTTTCCTGACTCTCTTGCCTTTGTCCCTTGTTTTGAACCCTGATCTTACCCTCTAGGCTTAAATGTTCTGTTATTTAGAAGGTCACAGTAGTCTCATTATGTGTTCTAGAGATAGAAAGACACATACATAGATGCATGCAAATAATGAAAGCGGCAAGTTCAGGCGGCTGATACTAAAGAAAGTACTCACCTGCCCTGGAGGTAATCAAGGAAAGCTTCCTAGAGAAAAGGATACCTGGGCTGAGTTGTTTTTTTTTTTTTTTTTTGAGACAGAGTCTCACTTTATTGCCCAGGCTAGAGTGAGTGCCGTGGCGTCAGCCTAGCTCACAGCAACCTCAAACTCCTGGGCTCAAGCAATCCTGCTGCCTCAGCCTCCCAAGTAGCTGGGACTACAGGCATGTGCCATCATGCCCGGCTAATTTTTTCTATATATATATTAGTTGGCCAATTAATATCTTTCTATTTATAGTAGAGATGGGGTCTCGCTCTTGCTCAGGCTGGTCTAGAACTCCTGAGCTCAAACGATCCGCCCACCTCGGCCTCCCAGAGAGCTAGGATTACAGGCTTGAGCCACTGCGCCTGGCCTGGGTTGAGTTTTGAAGGACAAAGTAGGAGCTAGACAGGTACCACAGGGGTGTGGAGGAAGGGAGGTCCAGGCAGAGAACATCATGTGAACAAAGGTTGAGGAAAGAGAAACATATGCTGTATAAGGGGGTGTGTGTATGTGTGTGTGTGTGTGTGTGTGTTTGCGTGTAACTTCAGGAGGTTTCACATACTGAGAGCCTCAAGTGGTGAGCAATAAACTGAGAGGGCAGCATCAGCCTCTGGTCAGAGCTGGGTCACACACAGAAAGTAACAATGATAGAATTCTATGAAGAAAGTGGAACCGACAGCCTGTGCTACCTGACACTCAGCTGCTCCATCCCAGACACTTTCTTAAACACACACACACACACACACACACACACACACACACACGACTGTAAAGGCAGGGTTTGTGTCTACTTTTCTTTCCCATGTTTCTAGTCCCATATTTCCAGACACCTCTTTAAGCTCTTATTTGTTGAGACCCATTTTCTCATGGCTCTTTTTCCAAACATCTCTCACTGCTTAGCCAGGTAATATGTCCCTTCCGTGACAGTAACAAGGATGTGCATCCTGGGAGAGACTTCCCAGAGTGGTCAGAATTACTCCAGGGGGTGAGACAGTGGCGGAAGTGTAAATCACACAAGAAATATTGAACTTTGGGAGCCAGCGAACAATAATATGCCACTTTATTCCACTCCTGCCGGAGGTTTATATATGTTACTGTCACTTTTATACTGTTCTCCACCACTGGTAATTTTCTCTCAATCTAATTTTTATTTCCCAAGGGTCCACCAAGGTTAAAAGTGCTGGAAAACCAATGACTATTCTTTTGCCAAGGGATAGTAAATTAAATTAACCATTGCTGGTGGCCAGCTCTGGTCAGAACTATTTATATGTAAATAGGTAAAAACCCCTCAAGGCATTGCTGCAATTATTAGTTGTTCATTCCAGATGTTGACCATAATACCACAGGTCATGAACAAAACTCTGAAAACAGGGGGGAAGAATTAGCTTCTGTACAGCCTGATCTTTTCTTGCACAGGCTAGCTTTCTGTAGCTCAAGCATCAGCTAGTGCATGGTGCAACCTTTCCTGCCAGCTTAATGAGTTAAGAGACTAAAGACATTCTTAGTCCAAGACTAACAGTGAAAATAGTAATGGAAGGGTTAAACCCTAGTGCGTAGGGTAGGAGGAATTGGCTGATGTCTTGTTCTGGTTTATAGGTTCTGTCCAAGCAGTGTATGCATAATTTGCATACTGGTTCCTGAATGGCTAGCATCAATTATGTCAACCACAGACTCCATCTTCATGATGCCCTTGGGATTTCAGGTGTTTCTAATGACTTCTCTAGAGGGGAGAATCTCCTTTGAGGAACATTTATAGGCACAAGGAGCCCTCCCACTGAGTGATACCATGTTTGTGGAAAATATAATAGTTAAGTATTCCAATGTGGTGCCTTTGGTTAGATTTTCAATGTCAGAGGATCATGGAGGATTGCTTCAAAGTAGCAAGTTCCAGGACTTGAGTACATTCTCTCCAGTTCTCTTCTTTTCCCCTGACCCTATTCCAAAGAAACTCAACTCTGACATTCCTCTTCAATCAACTCTCATCCATGTTATCCTTTACTCTATGCAACCAAATGATTTCTGGGCTGCCTTCATAATTTATATCCTATTTGCTCTTGAGCCCTGTGTGGCTGTTAAGTCAAACCCCTCAAGATAGGGAACTTGGAAAGGGGGCTTATTTATAGGAATAAAAAGAAAAGTTAGAGATTGTCCCAATATCCCAGCCCTCCATTCTTCCATTCTTGCCCCAGGGTAGAAGTCTCTCCTAGGTTTTGCCAGGTCTACTCCTGGGATGGATATTGCTCTGTTAATGGTTCCTCTAGCACCACATGGCTTAGCTGAATGGTTTACAATGTCTGTGATCTATACTGAAGTGTCTTGAACTTGATAAGAGAGGTAGGACGGGAGGAATGGCGGAAGTGCACTTAGCTTATCTACCATACTAGATAGTTTTGAACTAGACCACGGGGGATTTTAGGACCACATTATCTTGGCCTCTGTAAAATTCTTTTCCCTTAGGTGTATATCTTGGCTTTCACCAAGGACTGAGACATTGCCTCTGGGAACCTAATATTGTTCTCATTGTTGAGAATGTTGTCCATCCATTTCTCTATGGTCCCACTTGAAGCCCTGCATGAAAAAGTTTTAGAATTAAATCTAAGTCCACATGCACAGTCCAGCCAAATGAGTACATGGAGGCTGAGATCAAGCCAGCATTTGCTCACCAAGCTGTTTTCCTCAGCTATGACCTCCTGAGGGAAGCGAAGTCTTCTCGCTTGTGTTCAGGCACAGTCAGCTTGCCTCACCTGTCCAAGAGGCTGCTTCTAACTAGAGAGGGATAAATTTATTGCTAAATTGCATAAAGACATTCTATGCTTAACAGGAGGAATCTGCCCATGGGAGGGGGGTGTGTGTGTGTGGACTAGGAGTGGGTGGGAGTAGTTACTAGTTCTCTCGAAGGCACGTTATAGGTTAGTAGCAACACTTGCTCAGGGCCAGGAAATGTCTACTTTTTTTCGGGGGACTCTATATAATGGATGCAGTTTCCCTATATTTCTTGACTGTCAGAGGGTTCAGAGTCAAAAGCCTTGACTGGAATCAATATGTAGGGTCTAGAGAAGTAAATCTCTGCATTATATTGTACCCAATCTTGCCTAATATTTACCTTGGTCTGAATTTTAATTTTGCATTTCAGTTTTACCAAAAATTAAGCTGTGGTGAAAGTCAACCACCCACAGAATGAATGGACCAGATTCCCTCCAGGCCAGGGCGTTGCATAGCACATGAGAAACACCTTCCCTATCCTCTCTGTAGTTTCCCACAACATCAGTGGTGCGTCCTTCCAGGGTGGCTGGATACTTGGAAAGACACGAAGCAGCTCTCATTATGCCCAATGACTTGGCCCCTTCATTGGTAAACAGGGTAAAAGATAGTGAATCCCACATCAAATAAAAGGGATATGGATTTGTTAAGCTCATATAAAACTGAGTTTGTTAGGGGAAAATATTTTCCTACAGACATCCTGAATTATTTCAGAAATAGAATTATGGCTGGGGAGGAAGCCCTGTTTTGTCATTGTCTGACCAGAGGGAAAATCTCTCTTTGGGCTAACCACCTCTTTCGTTCACCAGAATGGCAAGAAAGGAACATAAGAGAACATTCCCCAAAGCAAAATTTCTTCCAAAATTGCTTTTTAAACATTAAGTCAATATCATTTAATTGTATATTCCTCTGTACAAATCACACAAACCAGCCAGATACATATGCACATGACTTTATTCATATAGGCAGTTTAAGAGTGTTTATCTCTATACTGGAGAAATTGGTATAAACGAACTGTGGCGATATCTTTCTTTAAATGGTGCATGCATGCTAGGCTGCAGGGTTCATAAATTAGCTTTTTGGAGAGTTCAATCACAATCACATATGCTTAATATTCACATATTGTAATTTGAACATTAAAGATCTTGAACAAAGATCACGATCTTGGAAGGTATTAAATTAAAAAAAAAACTCCCCCAGAATTGCATTTATTAGCTCCTGATTTCTGATTTATGTTTCATTAGCCTGTGGTGATAACTATGGAACCATATAAAAGAAAAGCACGAATCCTCATTTTGGAACATTAAATCCAGATTTTTGATGATAACTTATTTTTGTGCTGCTATTAGGGGAGCGCCAGCTTGTACCCACATCCAGTTATTAATCTGTGAAATGTTTTCTCTCTGGTGCACTTAACCGTCACTGACTAAGTGGGTTATTAAATGGGAGTGAGAAATGAATCAATCAAATATATTCAAATGCTCTGTCTCCAGCATTGTTCTTTGACTTCATTATTTAGGCATTAAATTCCATGCAACACCGGATGTAATTGTCAATACAGAGGGGCTTGATTTGTAGGACACGAGTTCTCTTTGGCAATTACAGCTTTACGTTTACAAGCACACCAAAAAATCCTTGCAACATGATAACACCATTAGCATGGCTTCCGTAATCACATCTTTCAGTGGGATCACAGCTGTATTGGGGAGCTGACATTTTCATTAGAGAATAGAGCTGGCCTTTGCAGTAATACATGGAAGCATTTGCACGCCTGGTCACCGGTTACACAAAGTGCTTTGGTGGAGAAGGTTTATCCTCAGCACCATAAGGCAACTCTTCTACTCTATTAACTCAGCTCAGTCTGAAAGAAATGCATGATCACCATGCACAACGTGAAGAGCCAGACTGCCTGTGTTTGAATCCTGACTTCACTCCTTCCCAGCTATGTGACCTTGGGCAAGTTAGTTAACCTCTCTGCGCCTCAGTTTTCTCATCTGAAAATGGGGATGATGATAATAATAATACTAATAGCATTGTCTTAGTTTGGGTTTCTTCAGAAGCAGACACTGAGACAAGGATTTGAGTGCCAGTAATTTATTTGGAGGGTTCAAAGATCATGAATAAGGGAGTAGGGAAGTGAGACAGGGGAGAGAAGGCGAAAGGGTGTGTTATTAAGCCAATTGACACAGAGGGAACACAGAGGCGGCTCCCTCTGGGTACCTCTGGTAGACAGGGCATAACGTACAGCTCAGAGCCATCCCTCAGGAGGGATGCGTGAGCTGGGGTATCGGTCATCTGCGGAAGGATGTCCCCAGGGCAGGGCGGTATAGCATGCCACACCAGAGAGTAAAGCAGGATGCAGCAGCCCAGGAAAGCCCTGGAAAAGAAACACAGGTGCCAGAGGCTGGGACTCAGGCCTGTGTGCCCCGCAGTGATGAGGGTGAGGGCACCCATGGTATCTGCTGTAAGCCCCCACCTCCTGGGGCCATTTCGAGGGCTCAGTGAGTGGACCTTTACAAGGCACTCAAAACAGAGTCTGGCTTTAATAAGTCGACGTAAGTGTGTACTGCTAGCTACTTCATGGGGTTGTCGTGGGCATGGAACAAGATCATATAAGTAAAGGCCAGATGAGCCCAGTGCCTGGGCCAGATGAAATGCTCAGCAAACGTGTGTTAAACAAAATCCCTACCCTTTATCGATCTCTGACTATTACTGCCATTATTTTTTGTTCTCTTATTTAATCCTCCCTGCTAGCCGCCAATGCTAGCATTCCTGTCGGTTGAGGGCACAGGAGTTAAGCTAGTGGTCAGAGCACAGCCTTGGTGTCATGGCACTTGAGGCACTGTGGTTGGAACCTGGCCTTTTCTGCTTCCCAGCTGTGACACATCTGGCTGAGTTGCTGAACTCCCCTGATCCTTAGTTTTTTCATCCATGCTATGGGGAGAGTAAAAGTACTTTCTCAAAGGAATGCTGTGATGGTCGAATAAGACGATGCTTGTGAAGACCTGCAGAGCGCCTAATAAGTAGCAGCAGCAGTAGTCATTGTCATTACAAACAGGAGCAGTAGTAGTCATAGGAAGTGGCAGATCTAAGATTTGAACCCAGGTGTGTCTGAGCATACCATACCCCGTTGCTTCGGACAGGATTACCTGAAAGGGATACTTTGAAAGGTTCTAAAGGACAGCTTCTAAAAGGACTCCCGAGGGTCCCTGCTTCCTAGTACTCATACCGCTGTGCAGTCCCCTCCCCTTAAATGGGAGCTGGACCCAGTGTCTTGCTTCCGATCAACAGAACAGAGCAAAAAGGATGGAATGTCACTCCCAACATTAGGTTTCAAAAACATGGTGACTTCCATCTTGCCAGCGCTCTTCCTCACCTGCTCCCTCTGATGGAAGCTGGTTGCTCTGTTGTGAGCTGTCCACTAGAGAAGCCCACAAGGTAAGGAATTGACGGCAGCCTCTGGCCAACAGCTAGAGAAACCGAGGCTCTCAGTCTGGTGACCACGGAGAGTGATCTAGGCAGTGGATCCTTCCCAGTTGAGCCTGAGATGGATGCAGCCCCAGGGAACACCTTGTCAGAGACTGTCAGAGGACCCAGCTAAGCTGTGCTCACCCACAGAAACTGTGAGATAATAAACATGGCTGCGGTTAGGTACTAACTTTTGGGGCAATTTGTTATGCAGCCATAGATTATTATTATTTTTTTATTTCAGAATATTATGAGGGTACACATGTTATGGTTATATAATTTGCTTTTGTACAGTTTGAGTCAGTTATAGGTGTGCATTAGTTAGGTATTCATAGTTAGATATGAATTTACCCATCCCTTCCTCTCCCCTCCCACCTGCTTGATTTCTGTTAAGTTTTATTTCCATATGTGCACTTAAATGTTGATTGATTAGTTCCAATTTAGTGTTCAGTACATGTGGTGTTTGTCTTTCTATTCTTGTGATACTTCACTTAGAAGAATGGTTTCCAGTTCCATCCAGATTGTTACAAAAGACACTAGGTCACTTTTTTTTTTTTTTTTTAATGGCTGAGTAATGAACAGAAACTTTTCAAATGAAGGTAGACTAATGACAAAAAAACCCCACAAACACATGAAAAAATGCTCAATATCTCTAATCAACAGGGAAATGTAAATCAAAAACACAATAAGATATCACCTAACTCCAGTGAGAATGACTTTTATCAAAAAGTCCCAAAACAACAGATGCTGGCGTGGATGCAGAGATAGGAACTCTCTTACACTGCTCATGGGACTGCAAATGAGTATGACCCCTATAGAAAGTAATATGGAGATACCTCAAAGAACTAAAAATAGACCTAGCATTTGATTCAGCAATCCCACTACTAGGTATTTACCCAAAGGAAAAAAAAAGACATTTTATAAAAAAGACACTTGAATTTGATTGTTTACGGCAGCATAATTCACAATCACAAAGATGTGGAAGCAACCATAGATTATTAATAGAGAACTTAATAAGGTTTTCTCAGTCACCACAACATAAACAGGAACTATAATACCCTTAAAGGCAATTCCCCTTTTTGTTCTAATAATACCTTAAGAGAGGAAGGTCAAAACATTGTCCATTGGCTCAAAAATGATGCTTTAGACTAACAGTTTCCAAATATTTTTGATCCATAGAAACTTCTGTTTGAATCGAATGTTGCAGAGGGTGGTCCAACTACGGAACCTAGAAAAACGAGATGTTGAGTCATCATCTTTAGGAGAGTGGAGCCCTGAAGCCCACTTGGTCTTTAAAGGTGGGAAGCCATTGCCCAGGTGTTATTCCTCAATGCTGGGACACAGGTAGTGAGATACAGTAATCACGCTCTAATCAGCCCCATTTCCCAAGTAGGTACATGTGCTGGACAGGCAGGAAGGATGGATGCTGTGTGCAAGGGAATCTCGTGAGAGCCGGGAGGCCCTGCTTTGACATGCGAAGCCTTCCAGGGAATCTAGTCCGTGTCCTTGTCCAGGTGTCAGGCAGAAGGCTGACCCTGGGGGCTCTGCTATCTCCATCTTACGTCAGAACCCTTGAGCGCTCTGGTAAAGAGAGTGAGGACCGAAATATGAGACTGCCTTTGGGTGAATGGCAGTGGGAAGGGAATACAAAGTGGCTAGAAGTGAAGGCCTGTTTCTCATTTTGAACATGAGAAACTTCATCTGCTGAAGATTCCCTCGGGGTGGAGAACAGAACATAAGGACATTTCAGGTAAGGATGCATTAAACAGATGGATGCAGCATGTGTTTGCCAAGCATGCCTGATGATGGGAGCTACCTGGGGGAAATGTTCAAGAACATATTCCCGGGTTCTGTTTGAGATAGGCTGAATCAGAATCCCTAGGGTAGGGGTCTGAGAAACTGTGGATGGAACAAATGTCCAGGGTGATTGCAAGTGGGGACATGGGCATTTGGTACATACTCATTTCTAGTTCCAAACATCCATCCATCTATCCATCCATCTGTTCATTCAGTTGTCCACTCATTCATTCATCTGGGCATCTGTTTAATCATTCAACCCAGTGTCCAGAGTGTGTTGGGCATTATAATAGCTGCCAGGAGTACAAAGACAGATGGCACATGGTCCCTAATAGGTCAGGAAATAGACTGGTCAGGAAATGGACAAGGAAGAGCCCTTTACATTGTGGCATGACGAGATGGATCTATGGCGGAGGAAATGAAAAAGGAGAGGTACCTAATATATACTGATTGCCCCCAAATCTGCCTAATTTAACTTCTAGTCACCAGTTCTTTTACTTGGTTAATTAAAGTGAAAGTAATGTAATTTAAATATGTCCTTGCATATTCACTCTTAAGAACAGCCCTGTTCATCTAACTGTTGTAAGGATTTCAAAGGGACACACCATCCCTGTATTTCTGGAATTCTAATTAGCAAGCCAGGTGGAATTGACTCGATTTTTAAACATCCTTTCCCCAGCTAGGACTTCTGACACAGTCTCAGTTTTCCTGCCTGCTGTGTTCCTTCCTTGGTGACAAAAGTACCACCAGCCCCAGAAAATGAGTCCCTTGAAGCAAAATGATTAGCTCTGGCCTCAAACGGCTTTCAAAAGGTTTGCAGACAATACAACTGGAATGTACAAGGCACAGGGTGGGTTTCTTTTCCCTTTTTACAAAATTATTGAATCCCACTGTCTTCTGAAGATGAGTATTTCTGCTGGGCAGATTTGCTTTGTAAATTACAGACTCAAGTGGCTTTTTTTTTTTCCTCACTGCTTCAGTGAACTGGGAATTAGACATATTTGCAATCAAATAAAATGTGAGGGCTCTTGACGGGTTGGAATTCTGTCAGCTACGAGGCTCAGATGTATGGAATGCGGTAGTGTTGATCTGATGGTGCAGCACATGTTCATGGGGCTCTTCCAGGAGGGCAGGGTGCTCTGCTTGTGATGGAATGAGGCAGCAGTGAACCAGAGAGATGGGTTCTTGCCCGAAAGGGCTAAGAGTCGAGAGGTGAGATTTTATATAAATAATAAGAATAGAATGTACAAGGGCTAAGATAAAGAAAACATGCAGTCAACAAATTTGGTGAGTGTCTATTCACTCAGTTATGCCAGGTCAGTTTCTAAGTGCAAAAAATACAGCAGTGACCAAAATAGACAAAAATCGCTGTCTTCATGGAATTTTCATTTCTCTGTGTGTGTGTGTGTGTGTGTGTGTGTATGTGTGGGAGATATGTGTGGGAGATATGTGTCATTTTTCTAATTTATTTCAATTGTCAGATGATGAGTGGGGTGGAGAAAATTTAATCAAGGCAGAGGGATAAGGATTGTGTGTGTGTTTTGTGTGCGTGCCCACACAAGTGTGTTTTATGCAAAAACCTACACATATGCACAAGTAGTGGATAATATAATTTTAGATTAGATGGCTATATTTATTCATCTTCTGTTGTACTATAATAAATCACCACGAGTTGAGTGGCTTAAGATAACACAAATATATTACATTACAGATCATAAAGTTTGAAGTGGGTCAGCAGGCTTGTGTTTCTTCTGGAGGCTCTTATGGAGAATCCATTTCCTTGTCTTTTCTAACTTCCAAAGACCCCCTTCATTCTTTGGCTCCTGGTCTCATCCTCCACTTCAAAGCCAGCATCTTCCAAACTCTCTCTCCGACTCTGACCCTGCTGCCTCCTTCTTATAAAGACCTTTGTGATTCCATTGAACCCACCTGCGTAGTCTGGGCTGCTGTCCCCATCTCCAGATCCTTAACTTAATCACATCTGCAAAGTGCCATTTGCCCTGTAAGGTAACGTAGTCACAGATTCCAGGGATTAGCATGTGGACATCTTTGGGGAGCCAGTATTGGGCCCCGTACAGTGGCCAAGGAAAACTTCGCTGAGGAGCTATTTGTTCAAGGTCCTGAAAGGTGAGGGAGGGAAGCATGCTCGTGGCTGGGGGAAGTGTGCTCTGAGAGGAAGGAACAGTGGGTGAGTTTGAGGAAAGACTAGAAAGTGAGGAACAACATGGAGGCCAGTGTGGCTGGGACAGAGGCGGTGATGGGGGGAAGGGTGGGAGTAGGATCAGAGTCACGGTAGGGCTGAGTCATGTGGAGAACACAGGCCAGTGCAGGAGCCTGCCCTGCGATGGGGAGCCATGGGACCCGCTGAGTACAGGGTTTGCGAGCTTTGAGCGGGAGGAGGCTCTGACTCAAACTTAGAGGGTGGTGGGTGTAGGGTCTTCCCAGAGGAAGGAAAATATACACTGAGATTACAGGCAGCATTTGTTGAGTGCTTTGTGTCACCTACTCCACTAAAAACTTTCTAGACATATCTGATGTAGCACTTGTAGAAGAGCATGTGTAAAGGTGTGTGTCTGGGGTAAGTTTTGGGTGATAGAGAAATGGAAATTAGCCCTGGCGACTGGGGCCAAGAGAGACTGGTCTGGAGGGGGTTAAGCAGATGCCAACCATGGAGGCCTCGTGAGCATGGTGGCATGTTGGGATTTTGCTCTAAGTGGGATGGGAAGGCCCTTGGAGCTTCAGAACAGGGAACAGCTGTGATCTGGTTTATATTTAGAAGGCTTGCTCTGGCTGCCGGGTGGAGGGTAGTTGGAAAGCAGGGTAGACGGTAGCTGTGGCACAGGTGTCCTGGAGCTCAGGGAGAGAGGAGCAGATGGATTCAGGAAGAAGACGGTACATGTACAGCAAAGGGAGGAATGTAGGCAGATTCTAAGTTTTTGGCTTTAACAATTGGGTAGAAACGAATAGGGGGACCATTGGAAGAGAAAGTAGTTTGAATTCAGGGAGTGGGGCAGAGAGCAGTGGAAAGAAGCATTAGCAGATCCAAGTGGAATTAGCAGACTGGATTGAGACACCAAGACAAGGCAGAGAGGAAGGCCACGATGAGCAGCGGGTTGGAGGAAGACACCAAGGAGGTCCATCAGCGTTGGAAGTGTGCCCCAATGCTCTCAGCATTCAACATTTTTGGCGACAAATCTGGCGTTTGCCAGAGTGAAAAACTCCATCCGCTGCTTAAACCATGCCATGGTCTCCATCCTCAAGGAGTGAATGTTTCTAAGGGAGGAGAACATCTCCTGTCATCTTAAAGCCTCTGGAGAATAGAGAACAATACAGTCTTGCCTAGAAGATGCCCATGAACTCAGCCCAGAGCTGGGCTGGGAAACTCCTGGGCAGCAGTGGAAGCTAAAGTAGGCAGATACCCAGCGAGCTGAGTGCTCATTTGTTTCAAGATGAGGAACAGACTTGCTGGGTAAGGGGCGGGGAGGTGTTTACGACGTGATAAGAAACATCATATCAGTAAACCTGAGTAGCAATTCTGGCTTTCCCAAGCACTTTCTGTTTGTCTTTAGAGGCATTTTTCTTTTATTATAAAACTCGTTTTGAAGTATCGTATACATACAAAAAAGTACATTTCCATAAGTGAAGAGCTCAATGAATTTTCACAAACACACTCATGCAACGATCATCCAGCTTGAGAAATAAAACATTTCCTGCCAAAGCATTTTTACATTTTAAAACCAGATACCAGAATTAGTCACGTCTTTGTGGTCTCTCGTGTCAGTGCCCCATATCAGGCACTGGATCCCGCTTTAGTCAGCCAACCCCAATGTTGTATGTGGAGAGAGTTGGTTCTTGAATTCAGCCGCAGGCCTCTCCTGAAATCCTACATCTTCTGCCCGTGTTCTGTTCACCTGCAGCTCACCTGGTATGCCCAGTGTTCTCAAATGAGATGCAAGTGTGTGAGTTTCTTGGGCTCTTTCATTGACCAAGGACATAGTTTATTCTCTGTCTTCTCCTTAATCAACTTTATCCAAAATGCATAGATGTGCATGTGTTACCTTTTCCTTGTTCAAGGTAGCTGGAAGCATCGTAAAGAACCTGGAGTTTCCACTATAAGCCTTGGATTTTTAGGTCTGGGAAGATAGTCTGGGTGAAGGCTAGACTGAAAGAAGAATGGATTGTTAACTTTTTTCTTGAAGAAGTCAGAGATTTCTTAGTATGCCAAGGACTAGGGAATGCTTTTGTTGTTTCTTCTTTTCAGTTGACATTTGATTCTCCTTGTTAAGATGGGCAGAATAGGGCAGTCCAGCACGCTGGTTGCTATGGTCTGAATGTTTGTGTCCTCGCTGGAATTCAAATGCTGAAATCTAATCTCCAGCGCAATAGTATGAAGAGGTGGGGCCTATGAAAAGTGATTAGGGCACGAGGGTGGAGCCCACGTGAATGGCATTAGTGGTTAGTGCCCTTATAAGAGAGGCCAGAAGACGCTCGCTTGCTCTTTTACCACTCGAGGATGCAGGAAGGAGGTGCCGTCCGTGAAGCAGAGAGTGAGCTTTCACCAGGCCCTGAATCTGCTGTCGTCTTGATCTTGGACTTCCCAGCTTTCTTGAATGGTGAGAAATTCATTTCTGCTATTTATAAGCCACACAGTTTGTTACTTTTGTTATAGCAGCAGGAATGGCCTAAGACGGTGGTGAAGTGCAGGGGCCCTGGAGTTACGCAGACCTGGGTCCTGTCCCTGACTCTTGCCAAATGTGTGAACTTGGCAGGTTAACTTCTCTGAGCCTCGGTTTTTCTCATCTGTAAAATGGAGACCACGTGAGGTACCATCTCAAAGGGCAGTTATGAAGATGAAATGAGATATTACGTGTAATGTATTTGGCACAGTATTTTTATTACCGCTGGGATGATTATTAATGAAATAATAATTACCATTAGAACAATATTAAATTTATTACTATAGCCATTTGGCAGGTGATGAAACTGAGACCCAGATTAAGTGACTTGTCCTAGGCCCCCGGGCAGCATCCCTTGACTCCTAAGCCTTTTCACTTAGCACATACCCCTCTTTAAATACACCTAGGCCCCTTTGCTGGCTCATGTGGTAACTGATGGCAGCTCTGATGAAGCAACAGGGACAGCTGCTGGCCTGAGAAGAGGGATGGGCAGCCCTGTGGCCAGGCGGGCATCATTTCATCAGATGACCTCTAAAGCCAGCTTGTCCGGCCGACCGTCCGGCCTCCAGAAGAATGGCATTAAGGAGTTAATGAGGCTTGGCGGAGGCGATGGGCCATCTGTTCTTAATTACCCAAGTGCGCGGGCAGGAGGGCAGGCTGGTGTGGTCGAGTTTGCTGTCCCCTCTGGGCCGCCTGCCTTCCCGTCCCCGCCCTTCACTTCTGCCCTGTGTCTGCTGCGTCGGAGGCTGAGAAGCAGAAGTCAGAAGCTCATGCCCAGGAGCCCCAAGTGAGCAGAGGCAGAGATGGGGAGCAGGAAGTGGGGTGTCTAAGCACCAGTTCTCCAGAGGCAGAGCCTGAGACAGGGAGACTTGGGCAAGTGATGACTCCGGGGAGTGTTCCCTGGAGAAAGGGGAAGGAGCAGCTGAACAATGATGGGCACAGGCTTCACACTGGCCCCTCAGGGAGCGATGGGGCTCAGATTCGTCACAGAGCTGCTCCCACCGTTGGTGCAAAGCGGGAGAGAGGTGCAGCAATTCCCTGGAGGGAGGCATGTGTGTGCAGGTGCGAGCTGTTCTCCGCCAACACTGGAGGCGGCTAGGGAGGCTTGCACCCACCAGGAAAGAGGTCTGGGGTGGGGGTGGGGGGGCAGCAAAACCGACAAGAGGAACAAGGATCCTCTCTGGAAAGAACCCAAGCCACTTGCTTGCTTTTTTTCTGTCAGCAAGCTGGATTATGTCCCATCAGACCCTGGTCCACATAAAATCATTCCTGCTCCTCCTCAGAGGCAGATGCAGCAGCTGGTTAAGAGAATGAACTTTGCACTCAGATGCGGGTTTGGATCTCGACTCTTCCACCTATTAGCTGGCTGACCTGCCTGTAAAACGGGAATGGTAGCACTCCCTCCTTTTAGAGCTGCCTGGGAAGGTTTTATGAGCTGGTGCATGTAGAGTACTCGGAACACAGCCTGGTACTTACTAAATGCTTCATTAATGGTGGTGGAGTAGGAATGATGGTCCTTCTTCCTCTCTCCTCCTCCCTCTTCTTCCTCCTCCTCCCTCTTCTTCCTCCTCCTCCCTCTTCTTCCTCCTCCTCCCTCTTCTTCCTCCTCCTCCCTCTTCTTCCTCCTCCTC
>VSMD01012115.1:0-38928 GCA_008750895.1 Mirza zaza | reverse complement strand
TTGGGCTGTACTTCCTCCCACTGCAGGTTGAAGGTGCATGTTTTTGAGATTTGACAAGGATCCTGTGGAAATGTTTCTAACCAAGTGTACTGCCTGAAGGACAAGAACAGAGAGGTGGACCCCAGAAATCCAGTAGCCAGATAGAAAAGAGGCAGACAAGGCAACAGTATGGGGTTCATGAGAAATCCGTAAAGGTACCCGACTGAGCCAGCAGGTATACTACCTTCCACCTAGAGGACACTACAGGTGGATTACAACAGTACCTGTCATAAAAGCTGTGCCCCAAACCTACCCTCCCATCCCCCAGAGAGTAGAAATGATGACTAGCAAATTACAAGAATGGAGCCAGGAAGAGAAAAGAAGCTGATTTAACCTCCTACCCATATAGGCCAGGGAACAGAAGAAATTTAAATCTGAATTGGTTTGGAGTTTGAAATTATATTCAATAGAGCTATACCTTATGCTTTCTAATTTGTTTTTCCTTCTATAATGGTGTTGTATGGTCCTTGGTTTGTTTTCTTAGTTTTGCATTCTCCCTTTTCATCTTCAATATTGCTTTACACTTTATTTCTTTAAAAAATTGATTTTGTGTTCTCATTAATTTATATATCATGAAGCACTGGCAGGGATTGTGTGTGTATGTGTGTGTGTGTGTGTGTGGGAAGATTTCTCCTTACTTCCAGAATGATTTCATCTGTATTCATCTTTCTCGTATGTATTTATTTTTGCTGATGATATGTTTGCAAAGTTGTTGTGTCCTTTCATTTTATCTTTTTTAATACAGTAGCTTTGTCTATACTGTCTTTTTGTTCTGCTATAGCGTGAGTGAATTCCACTTGATTTATCTATTATCTTAGGTTCAAGGAGGAGAAAACTGTGGCTATGTGCAGATGAAAGGGGACCTGCACTCTGCTGTCTCCTGGGATTTTAGTAAATATTTTCTGTGCTAAAGTCCATCTATTGGGATTTATCTTCATCACACTGAGAAATATTGTTGGGCTTTGGATTATTCCTTCTGATCATCACAGAACCCATGTTCCTTTTTTTCCTTTAGAGAATGTAATGTAGAATTTTGTTTTGTTTTGTTTGTTGGGTTATCCACTTCAATGTCATTAGTTTTTTTTATATTTCTCTTTTCACATCCACCCATTCCTCCCCAATAGCAATTTCTCTTTCCTAACCCTCTACCCTTCTCCTTTGGGGAAAAGATAAACAATAAATGGAGAGTTTTGCACCTGTATCAACAATATACGTGTAGGTTACTTCTCTTTAGGCACTAAGCATGCTTCTTCTCTACTTTCTGTACCTCAGAGACTCTTGTCCTAATTATTTTCTCTTTTTTTTCTTTCTGCTAAATTATTATTTATTATTGGAGATAATTAACTCTGGATGTTTATGATTGTTCTGCTATCTTTTCCCAGCTGTAAGATACCAAAATGGAGAGTCCCAGTAGCTCCCTTTTCTGGTAAGACATCAAAGTAGTTGGGATAGGACTTTTCCTCCCTTGGAAAATTTTTTGTCTCCTCTAAGGGCTACTCAGTCTTGTCTGAATCTTTCAGTTCCATGTTGCAAGATAGGGGTGGATGGCTAGATTTTTTAGAATTTTGTTTGCTTACCTTCTCTACAGGGTGCTTGTTTGGAGAATGATATTAATAGGCTTGCCATACTATTCTAAACTTTATTCTGCAAAGTCTTGGAAACTTCTGTGTCTTTCTTTGATGGCCGCCAATTTTTGAAGATTATGTATGATATGACCCTTTTCCTTGTTTGAATGCTATCAATATATTAAATACTTTTGCTGCTTTAACTTTTTTCTCATTTGCTATTCATATAACTAAGTTATGTGGGAGGGAGATTTTTAGATTTGGCTGAACTCCAGTGTCTAAACCTTGAACTCTCTTATTCCCATTTGTCAGATGCAGAAATTAAAGGTCATAATGTTTAAGTGATTTGCTTGAAACATAGCTTACTGAAGAAAGTGACAGGGCAGACCTATGATTTCAATCTAGACCTGTCTTTTATCCTGTAATCAATATTCTATTCTGTAATCAATGGAAAGTAGGCAGGATTTTTAAATAGGTGACTGATGAAATGAAACATTTATTTTAGATTTGGTAGCTGGCATGTGGTCTGATAGAGATATGTGAAATGAATTTGCCAAGAGGGAACTATGAAAGCAATGAAACAAGTTAGGAAGGTTTTATAAAATCAAATATGAAGCAATGAGGACCTGAGGTAGAGGGGAACATTTATCATATATTAAAGTTTTGAATTTGTTAAGCAGGGTCAGGGTCTTTTTCCTCATAGGTTTATAGGATACTACCAATGTGCCTATGACATACTCAAATTTGTAAGAATTTTGTGTTAAAGTCAGGAAGCTTTGGGTTAGGAAGCAAGGCAAGGGCTAGCTTCTAGTCCTTTCTTTTGCTATGTACTAGCTGTGAGGCTTACATAAAATCATTTTAGCTTGCTGGGCCTCAATTTTCTTTTTCTTTTCTTTTCTTTTTTTTTTTGTGTTGCCTGGGCTAGAGTGCTGTGGCATCAGCCTAGCTCACAGCAACCTCAAACTCCTGGGCTCAAACAATCCTTCTGCCTCAGCCTCCCAAGTAGCTGGGACTACAGGCATGTGCCACCATGCCTGGCTAATTTTTTCTATATATTTTTAGTTGGCCGATTAATTTCTTTCTATTTTTAGTAGAGACCGATCTCTCTCTTGCTCAGGCTGGTCTCGAACTCCTGACCTTGAGTGATCCTCCCGCCTGGGCCTCCCAGAGTGCTAGGATTATAGGCATGAGCCACCACACCCAGACCTCAATTTTCTTATGTTTAAATTGAGAAAGTTTAATTAGTTGGACTATGTATTTCCTTTCAACTCATAGTAGACACTCAAGAAGAGTTGAATTATGTCCTAAAAGAAGAGTTTCCTTCTCTGTGCCAATGGGGAAACTTGTTAGAATCTGTCAAATAGAGAGGAAGAGATTTAAACCTAACAACTCTTTAATTAAAAAGTATTTATTAAGTATTATATGTTAATTTCCTTTCTTCTTCATAGATAGACATTCAGGAGCTCCCTAACCTGACCCCAAAGCACCTTTCAGTCCTATCCCCTGTTGCTCTAGTAAAGGAGTTACATATCACTGAACTACAAGCCAAGTTCTTATTACAATGACTAAGACAATATATCAACCCAAATGTTTAATAGGGAGACAGACACACACACAGATTATCAAGATGCAATGTAATGAAATAAGTAATAATGATAAAGATACAAACAACATGCTATGGCAATGCACAAATGGTGCCATTACTTCTCAGCAGGAGATTGGAATGAGTACCATTTATGATTCAAGGGATGACTAGGACTTTAAAAGGTAGACATGGGAAGTGAAAAACAATGTGAACAAAAGCAAAAACATGAACATATGTGACATATTTAAGGAATTGTGAAGAGTCAGTGTGGCTAGAATATAAGAATATTGAGGGCAGAGACTAGAAGAGAGGAAGCTGGGAAAGTGAACTGAGGCCAGATATTGGAGAACTTTGCATGTGCTATGTTATATAAACTGTTAGAACAGAAGAATAATATGCTTTGCTCTCTGTAATAGAAAGATAACTCAAGCATCATTGTGAAGATGGATTAGAGAAGTGAGAGAATGAAGGCAGGGAGACCAATTAGGTTTCCAGGAGAAGAAATGAAAAGAAGAAAAATTAACAGTGGAGTTGCTAGTTAACAAAGAAAAGGGGCCAGGTTGATGAAGAAGAAGCAGAAAAGAATTGGCTAAAAAAGCCAGGTAGAGGGGATGCACATGGAAAGCAAAGCAAATAGAATTCATCAAAAACATATATTTGGATTACTTTCTTACAGTCCCCTCTGTACATGACTTGAGGGTAAAAGGGAAGAGTGACACAAGAGGAGGCTGGAAATAGTCCCGAGTCAGATCATTCCCATGTAGACATGTTGGGGATTTGGAACGTTTTTCTACAAGCAATGGAACCCCATTGCAGGAATATTAGCAGGAAGGTGAGAGGGTCAGCCTTTTCGCTTCCTCATATCCTTCTGACTTCTGGCTTGATTCCATAATAGACTGCTTCTTATTGTTTCTTGTCAATCTCTTCAACTCTTGTGCCTTCTTATCCTTCTCTCAAATCCTTCTTGTAAAACACACAGATGGATCAATCCAAACACCAGCCTTCTCTGGTCCTATGCATTGACTGAGTAAAATAAAACAATTCCCAGCCCGATTATATGATAAATCAATGCATTGCCTTCAATGTCATCTTGATCTTAACAGTGAGCAGGATTCTTCCACTGTTTCCTTAATTATTCCTTTCCCCTGTTCTCCACAGTAGACATATAAAATCATTTCTATTCTTCTCAGATGTTCTTGCCCACGATCTACTCCCTCAAACTCAGCGGATAACGTCATATCCCACTTCAAAGAGAAAGCAGAGGCCATTAGACAGAAACTGTCTCAACCTCTTGCCACCATATCTGCAAGGTTATCTGCACCTGTACCCATCTGTATCAGTTAGCAAAGTGACTGCAAATGTCACAAAGTACAACATCAGTTTAAACTATAGAAGTTTAAATTTTCTCATAGAAGAAGATTGGGGTCAGAGACTAGGGGGAATGGTAAATATTTAGGATAGTTATTGGGGGACTAGAGTACTAGAAATAGACAGGAGTACCAGAAAATAAATACTAATAAACTAAGAGGCCCAGCATCACTGACAGCCCAGCTATCACTGGCCCATAATAGGAGCTCAATAATTAATTGGTGCTGCTATTATTTTTTACTATGGGAGTTGTTCAAAGTCACAAAGTATATCATTAGACAAGTTGCGACCAGAACTCAGATTCCCTGATTCAGTGTGCTTTGGTAACCCTAATGAAGATAGTATTTTTGGCCTGCAACACCAATGAATATTTAATTCCTCATAAACTCTTTGCCCTGTGACTTCTTATACACTTAATTAGTGGCATTCATTACTTCTGGGAAGGCATAATCCACCTAGAGAAAAGGGACATTTCCTGAGTTTCGAATCTCAAAGCCAATTTTCTTGAGCCCCATGGTGAGATAATTGTCTTGAAAGCCAGGATTTTTGAAGGAGACGAGAGATTTCCGGCTTCTAAATTCCAAAAGTGGCCCATTACAAATCAAAAGGAAAGTTTAGTTCTTTGGAAATAGAGTTTTACAATGAGCCATAAGGAATAAAACATGGCAGATGTGATCCAAAAGAAGTCCCATCATATGAAAAGTAAACAGTTCTGAAGGAGGAATTAAGGGGTGAGTGTGAGAGACAAGTGAGCAAGAGATGATATAGTGTTCTTTACTTATAGTGCAACTCAGTGGGTCCGTAGTTTTGGGGGAAATTTGGAAATATCAGTAGCTGAGAGGTTGGGAGCCTCTGAGAGAAGCCCTGTGCCAATGTGAGGTGGCCACAGTAGCATAAAAATAGTGGCATGCCATGTTAGGCAGAACATTAGCTAGTGGCCTTCATTGGTCCATGTCGTGGAAGAGATCTAGGGCTCCTAAGTGAGGATGAGGAGCTCTAAAGGGTAATTAAGAAATAAGCATTAATATACTTGCCAGAAGTCACAGCAGAGAAGGTATCAGTAGAGGTCTCTGCTCAAGGGAACATTATAGTGTTGGCTGTGAGTGAGCAACTCACAGTTGAGGTCCAGATAGAAGACATTATAAGTCTCAGGAAACACAGCACCAGTGAGGATCAGTGTGGGCAGCCTGGTCAGCAAGAGAAGATGTCTAAGCTTCCTGGGAGCAATCACTTTGCATGAGAGGGGAGAAACCTTGGAAAATTGAGCATTAATCTCCTAAGAATCTTGAGTTTAGTCTAAATAAACTGTTTGAAATTTAATTGAGGGAGTCTGAGTTGTTCACCTTGTATTTTGAGAATTTTTCAAATTTTCAAAATTTTCAATCTCCACTTGTATTTTGAGAATTTTTAAACCAACAAAATAAATTGAAATATTTTTAGGTAAACATCCCTGTGTTCTTTACCATTCATCCATTTTTAACATTTTGCTGTATTGGATCTACCTACCTACCTACCCATTTATCTGTCATCTATTAATATTTTGCCTAACCATTTGAAAGCAAGCTGCAGACATCATGGCATTCAGGTCTAAATATAGATTGAACCCTGTGAAGGCTCTGATATTAGCATTTTTGTATGTTCAACCTAATATCTTAGTAAACCTCTCCTAATAACAGAGACATTCTCCTACACAACCCAAATACTACAAACTCACCAAGGACAATTCATATTATTATAAATAATACCCAATATACAGTCCATATTTGACTTTTTAAAGTTATCCCAAATATCTTTTAAAGATAGTTCACCTTCTCCACATTAATCTAGGATGCAGTAGAGGTCTATGCATTGATTGTATTTCATATTCTTTATATCTCTTTAGTCTCTAGAATAGTCTCCTTGTCTGTTTTCATGACATTGACTTTTTTTTGTTTCTATTAGAAAAGTCCAGATCAGTTGTCTTATAAAATTTTACATTTTGGATTTGTCTGATTTATTTCCTCATGATTAGATTTAGGTTAAACATTTTTGGCAAGAATACTACACAAGTAATATTGTGTATTTCTTGTTGTCTCATCAGGAGGCACATGAAACATTGTTCAACTCTCAGTTATGCTAAGTTTGATCACTTAGTTGATTCTGATGGTGAGTACACAAACTTTGCATTGTAAAGGTACATCATTCCCTCTTAAATTAATTACTAATATATGGGGTAATACTTTGAGACCATATGAATATCATGTTCCCAGCAACCTTTTATGCAATGGTTTTAGCTTCCATTGATGTTCTTAGTTGTTACATTGGGTATTGCAAAATGATGATTTTCTAATTCAGTCATATTAGCTCATATTCTTCTAAAATGTATTTCATATTTTCTCTCTTTTGAATATCACTATGGGCTCATACATTTTGTTTTTTAATTCAATGTTTTAAGGTTTAAATTTTCATATGTTTGATCAGTGAGCAACTAATCATGTTTGTCCTTTTAACATGATCTCATTCGTCTTTGAGCTCTTCCTTCTTTTCTGGCACATCAAAATGTTCCAGGTTTATCTAGTACTTTGCCTACTGCAGACCTGGAGTCATTTTTCTAAGGATCCCTTTTTCTTTTTAGTGGACAATGGTATTTAGAAACCAAGATTTGGGTACCAGTTGTGCTCATTGCGGTGGAGTATGTTGCTTTTAGGTCCTTGAGTTACTTTTAATTTGAAAGTTTCAATGTCACTCCCCAACTCAGTGAGGGGCTCCAGAGTACGTCTGAAGCTTGGTGTGCAAATTTAACTCTCACTCAACCTTATATCAATAACCATATAATTAATTTATTAGGCTTATTCCAATTATCCATACAAGAACCAGAGTGTACTTTAACATGTAAATTATACCATACCATTTACCCTGCTTAAAATAATCCTGTCCTAAACTACAGCCTACATTGGTCTTCCGTCAATTACTCTCATGCAGCAGTCTCTGAAGATGGTCAATTTTCAAAAACTTTATCTTTTGAAACTTTCAGATTTTTGTGTACATATTATAATGTATACAATATATTAATATAATAGTATACACAATGTAAAAATAACCAGATAAATATAGTTGGAGATATGTGAGCAAATTTTTAAAATATTTATTGAGGAGATACCTGATCAGTTTGGAATTTGGAAACGACTACTCTAATCCTGAATTTCATATCTAGGCCTTACAGCACACTGTTTTTCCTGCCTAGAACTATCTTTTTCTCACTTTTTGCCTGGCTTATTCCTATCTGTCCTTCATTTCTTTTTTTAAACATCACTTTCTTACAGGAGTCTTCTTTGACATTCTTAGTCTAAATTATGCTGTATAATTATGCTTTCTCCCATAGCTCTATGTTCTTTTTCTTCCCACAGAACTTGTAATAATTTATATTTATCTATCTATTTGGTTAATTTTGTCTCTCTTATAAAACTGTAAATACTATGAATGCACAAACCTTGCTGTTTTATTTCTCCATTGTATAACCAATCACCTGTAAGAGTGACTGGCATATAATTTTACTCAATGCATATTTGTTGAGTCAATGATGGATAGATAGTTGATGAATAAATAGAAATAGAAAAGAAGAGGAAATAATGGAAATACAGTTTGGCCCATTGTCAAAAATATCTCAGAAACATTTAGTTACTTATTTTGTATGCATTTATTTTTCATGCAAATTGCTTGATCACATTTGAAAGAATTAGTTGGTAAACTGAGTCGAGAAACAAAATTATAAACAAAAATTATAATGGGACAACTCAAGAACATTTTGGGGGTAAATTGAGTAATTGGAAGCTAGCAGAGATCAGATTGAACATTTTGTTCTTGAGCAGGCCAACTGGAGTATCAAAAAAACCAACTTTAGTTGTTTATATATTTTCCAGAAAACTTTGAGAGTTTAGCTGTGAATCATACAGAACTATTTCTATATAATAGTGCCTTTCCATCCATACTCTGTCTTACTCAGCCCAGGTCTGTGCCATTTCCCTCGGTGAAATTTCTGGGTAATTTAGCTCTAGAGTTTCTTGGCCCTCTCAAATGCTTTCTTTTGTTTCTTTTGGGTTTCTGTGGTTCAGGGATCCTCAAACTTTTTAAACAGGGGGCCAGTTCACTGTCCCTCAGACCATTGGAGGGTCGTTGGAGAGTGCCATGCACATTCCACACATGTGCACTGTGGGCCCGGGACTAATCGGCTGCTAAGCAGGACAGGCAGTGGGGGGCAAAAACACCTGGCAGGCCAGATAAATGTCCTCCGCTGGCCACATGTGGCCTGCAGACCGGGTGTAGTTTGAGGACACCTGCTGTGGTTGAACTGCAATGAGCTTACATTTCACTGTAAAAAGTGCCCTGCTAATTAACTTCCTCTAGAGGGATGCAGTTCTGGAGGTTAAATGACAGTTGGTAAATTAAACTTCGTAAAATTAAATAAATTTTTCCTCTGCGAAGATTCAGTGTGTCATTTTCAATTGCCAGTAGTGATGGTAGTGTTATGGGTTCTCTGAAAGCAGTAAAATGTTGGTGCAGGGTGTGGGGATTGTGGGGGAAGTCTCTTTGTGAAGGTTTTATCCCAGAATTTACATGTAAGTCCTTTAATGATGTCTCCAAATTTCATGTCTTTCTGTACAATTCAAACATGTACACGAAATTGCTTCCTAAGTTAAGGGTCATCAGTGAGGTTATCAGAGATAAAGACTCTAACAGGCTCTCACCCTAAAACCCTCCATTTAATTCAGGTGAAATTTTATTGCAGTGAATACCCAGGTCAGCCTGGTTGTCAGTGAGAAAGAGGTGTTATTTAAGTCTTATGTGTCCATAGTAGTATGTTGGATGGAGTAGGAAGCCAATCTCAGTTTCTCTACCCCCTTCATATGCCGATTTTGAGTGTACAAGTACACTCAAAAGGCTGTAAACAGCACCTGCTGGCTACACTAAGGATCCAAAATGGATTCCAGGAAGAAAGTACAATGCCTGGCTGCTGCGGCGGTTGCATGTTCCTCCTATACAGTTATTACTGTTCAACAGTCCTGAAATCTGAATGACAGTGGCAACAAGTGAGACCCCATGTCTACTAAAAATAGAAAAAAGTGGCCAGGTGTGGTGGTGCAAACCTGTAGTCTCAGCTAGTTGGGAGGCTGAGGCAGGAGGATCACTTGAGCCCAGGAGTTGGAGGTTGCAGTGAGCTATGATGACACCACTGCACTGTAGCCTGACAACACAGTGAAACTTTTAAAAAAAAAAAACCCAAACCCTGGAAAATAAGACCTATCTTTCAACTCATAGCTGTGGTCAGGATCAAATGAAATAAAATGTTTACAGTGATTAATAAACTGAAAAACATTATTCTAATATAAGCAATAATTAGTACTTAGTGATAAAGTATGAGCACATAAAATACACTAAGAATATTTACAAAGCCTAATATTTACATACCTTAAAAATTTGAAGACTCAGAAGATTAGTTTTTAATTAAATAAGAGTCTGGGCTGGGTGCGGCGGCTCACGCCTGTAATCCTAGCACTCTGGGAGGCCGAGGCGGGTGGATTGCTCAAGGTCAGGAGTTCGAAACCAGCCTGAGCAAGAGCAAGACCCCCATCTCTACTATAAATAGAAAGAAATTAATTGGCCAACTTAAAATATACAGAAAAAATTAGCCAGGCATGGTGGCGAATGCCTGTAGTCACAGCTCCTCGGGAGGCTGAGGCAGAAGGATTGCTTGAGCCCAGGAATTTGAGGTTGCTGTGAGCTAGGCTGATGCCATGGCACTCACTCTAGCCTGGACAACAAAGCAAGACTCTGTCTCAAATAAATAAATAAATAAGAGTCTGCTTTTCAGAAGAGAGAAATTTTGACTAAGTCTCATTTCTGGCCATAAGTCTGAGAATGGGCCTATTCTGCTTATTAAAATAAACTTGCTATTTTTGTTTTATTCTTGATGCACATCTTTGTTGTGAGAGGAATTGGGTATTTTACATGTTTTTCAGATTATTTACTTCAATATAGTACATTATATAAAGTTAAATTTAGAAAGTCTGCAAAAATAACTTGTGATGATTTTGTGACTAAACATCTCAGGAGCTGGAAAGAATCTTTGAGATGATAGTGTACAGGTCAGAAAACAGAAGTGGAGAGAAATTGAATGAATTGTCCAGATTCTCAGAGCTATGAAGTTACAGGTCCAAAACTCAAAGCCAGAGATTTTGACTCCAGTGTTCTTTCGGCTGCATCACATTGGTGCTGGGACAACTTCTGGCTAGAGGTATTGAATTAAATCACTGAATGTTTAGCTAATCAGACTGTGTTGAGAACTATTCTGACCTGTAAGAAAAGGGGAAGTGTTAAAATGATCGCTGTGAATTAGGAAGTGAGTTTTGGTGGATACCCCATTTTGCATCCTTCCCTACTCTAGGCTTTAAGCTACTGTTGAAGCCCAGCCGCTCCTTTATATTCTTAGACCAGTCTTACACAGTCCTGGGACACAGACAGGATTTCTTCTCATCCTTATCAGCACGTGAGAGGAGGACAGCTCCTCCAGGAAAATGAAAACTTGCCAAAGGCAAACCCCCAAGCAGAGCGGGAAAAGAACTCGGCCAGTGGAACAAAGTTTCCACTGGAGGCCAAGAAATCACGCCTCCACCTCCCAATTCCTCCAACACCTGAGTGCGTGAACTTTCTTTCCTCCTTTCCCACGGCCCCAAGGGAGCTATCCTGAGCCCTCGCTATTAAGAGCTTTAGGGCCAGAACAAAGTCATTTCGCAGGTGTCTGGCGGTAGGCTGCCTCTTCAATTCAATTTCTGTGCCCTCTATCAACCCCCAGGCTCCCTCTCCCCTCTTTCCTTCTCGGTTCGGGAGGGGCAGAGCCAACCACGCGCATCTGGGCTCATCACCCGCTTGGAATTCGGACTCGCTGTCGCCGAGGAGGCTGCCGAGGAGAACCGCCCCAGACGGTGCCTGTCCTCCCGCAGTTAGCCCGAGGGCTGGAGTTCCTGTTGGCCTACGAAGACGGGTGCCTTTCGCAGGCCCATCGTGTCCTGCAGCCCGGGAGGGGGCTTCTGGGGCTCGGAGGCAGGCAGGCCGAATGCGGGCTGCATCAGAGGCGGGCTGCCTGGCTTTCTCCTCCCTGGCCCCAGATGGCCGCGGTCTCCCCGCTTCCCCCCAGCGGCTCCGCGCCGCCGCCCACGGTCACCCTTCCCAGCAGCGGCTGCCGGATGACGGCGCCGTCACCGGTTGGATTGAAGCTGGCGGCTCAGACGGGACACCGGGGGTGGGGAGGTGGGGGAGGGGTGCGGGAAAGGAGGAGGTCGGCGCTGGGCGGGCGCTCCAGGGTCCCAGCGCTGCCCCCTCCAGCAGCGGGAGCAGCAGCGCAGCATCCACAGCCGCCGCCGCAGCCACAGCGGCCGCCGCAGCGCGAGCGGGGGACCCGCGGCGCGGCGCGGCCGAGAGCAGAGGGGCGGCGGCGCCCGCCCCAGCCCAGCCCAGCCCAGCCGAGCCGAGCCGAGCCGAGCGCGCAGCCCGGCCGCCGCCGCTGCCTCGCAGATGCCATCACAGCAACAAAGAGCTCGCTGAGCTGAGAGCCGCGGCGAGAGCGCGCCTGGAAGCCGCGGCGCCGGCTCCCAGAGCTGCGCGGCAGCCGGAGGACGCGCGCGGGGGGTCTGGGGGAGGGCAGGGGGCAGAAGATGGCGAAGAAGAGAAAGCCCCCCAGCACCCAGGGTGAGTCCTGCTCCATCCTCTCCTCGCCGCATCCCGTCGCTCACCCGCCGTCGGCCCCGGCCTGTTCACATCCAAGCCCGGGCGAGTGGAGGCTGCCTGTCGGGGAATAGTTTGCCTTCCCTGGGAGATGGGGAGAACCTCGGTCCTGCTTCACCTCCCTGTGCCTGCGAGGACACTCTGACAGGAGTTTGTGTCCCTTTTGTAACCTAGGGAAACCTGGAGACTCTTTTCTCTCACCCCATCCTTTTTCTACTTGAGTGTCTAACTGTTGCACCTTGTCGCCTCAGGGCAGTGGGCCGAGAAGCAACTCTTGGCTCCTAGCTACTCATCCTTTTCGGAATTTTCTCTCTCTCTCTGTGTGTCTTTCTTTCTCTCTCTCTCCCTCTCTCCCTCCCTCTCTCTCTCTATAGTTTTTCATGGTCTCTTTTATTCTCTCCCCCCCAATCCCTGCCTCTCTCCGCCCCTTCATCCCTAGGGTGACAAGTTCTGCATCCATTTTCCCAGCCTCCATCCTCAGGCGGAGAATGGAGCTGTCTGGCTCTTTCCCCCCGCCCCACCCCCGCCGATGGTCAAGGGGACTTGCTACTGGCCGAGTCCCTGCAGGCTACTGCCCCTTCCCAACCTGTGGAAGCGGGCAGTGACTCTGGCTGAGCCGTCCCCCTGTTGCTCCTTTAGAACCAGGGCTTCCAAAGTTGGAAAGTTCAGGGGGGAGAAGCGATGTTGGGAAGGACAAGGAAGAGCTTGTTGCTGGGGTGACTGGCATCGCGGCGTGGTCGGGGGCGGGACTCGGGAGGGGCGTCCGGGGCGATGTCTCGCTGAGGACGGGGTGGGGAGTCGTCCACCGGGCTGGCAGAGCGCGGCACGCGGGGAGCAGGTGCACGCCGCCCGCGCCCGCAGGACTCGCAGAGGTCGCTGCTCGCCGGCTCCCTCGCTCTCCCTGGGCAACTGGCAGTGCCTAAGAGGTTGTCTGCAGCACTGCAGAGAGGTGGAAGTCGGCTCAACACCATGCGCGGTGAGGAAGGTTGTGCTCGGGGAACTGGGTGGCTAGGAGGAAGGGGTCGCATTTGAAGTTGGATTTCAACCCTATGGGCCCGATGTTTTGGGAGGCGGAGACTTATTGCGCCTTGGGGTTATATAAGAAAGGACAGCAACTCCGAAATGGGAGCTGGGGTGGGGGTAGAAGGTATTATTGAATATATCGGTTTGGTGTACAGCAGTGCGCTAGGCTTTGGTGTGCTCCTTGCTTTTTTCCCCAAGTCTTGCTTCTGGGAGCTTAGCTCCACTCTAAAGGTCACCAGGGGGACACAACTTTATCTTGGTGTTTCAGCTTGCTTTTTAATTGCTCCAGAGTACTCAAACCACTTACTGGAAAGCGTTTAAAACCATAATCCTTAATTCTTCAGAAGACATCACTAAGCACCTGGGATTTTTTGTTGAAACTATAACCTCAGAGTATTTCCTTAAAATATTATAGCTCCTGTAAAATAGGAGGGGCCTTAAATCTCCGATTCCCCTCCCCCCATGAATTAGTACGTGTGTATAGAGGTAGATGAGTAAAGAATGAATAATATATTGTACTACAAACAATTTTCTCTCCTGACCATATATATCAGAGAATTAGTCTACACCCATGTCGACAAGGTACATTAGCTAGACTTTTGGTTTGCTCCTTTCTTATGGAACCATATGGCACGATGAGCGAAACAGGAGGATTGGTTTTCAGCACTGCTGATGTGGCTATCCATTGGCAGGAATACGTTTCATACCCACCCCAAACCTTGCAGATTGTAAATGGTCCATGAAGAGTGGAAAAAATTTTACTGTTTTACAGTACATGGTAGCTGGAGACAATCTTACCCTTGAGATTAATAATCTTGGCAGAAGCACAAAAAGATGCATATGAGACCAAATTAATGAGTAGTGAGCTAGTATAAGAGATTTGATGAAAAAGACACTTCCCTTTTACACTCCTCTCCCCTCAGAGCACCAAGAAGTTTTTGTTTTGTAGGCCAAGGTGGAATCATGTGTATTTTCTTAAATAAATTTAATAGTGAAATAATTGAATAACAGCGCTTATTGGAATATTGTCATTTAAGTGTCAATAGTTCCTCTGGAAGGGTTAATAATTGAGCTTTTCTAGGACACGTGGTCTCAAGAAATTTTATTGTAGTTCTTTGAAAATAAGGTTTTTTCATGCTACATGTTTTTCTTAAAGGGAAAGTTATATTATTTAGCTTGTACTGACTTGTGTTGATTTTTAAAAAAACAAACTCATTTAGTATTTCTAAGAATGAAAGATACTGTTTTTTTTTTAATCCTTGGAATTTCACTTTAGCAAAGGAGTATGAATTGTAGTATTTGTCAGATGACAGAAGCAACCCCAGGAAGTTGTAATCCATTGACTTGACTCAATTTTACCTTTTGAGAGGAGAACTCTACAAAAACATCTAACTGCAGGCTTACTAGACTGCTTTCAGGCGTCTGCTTCTAAGCTACAACCAACTAAACTGAGACTGCCTGGTAGAAAACAAAATTTCTAGGCTTTTTTTTTGGCAGGGGGCAGGGTACTTTGCTAGATAAAAAACTATAGGTTTAGCAATATTCCATGCTGTGTTGGTTATTCTCTTATGGGAGCTGCTTCTCTGCTTAGCTACACTGCATGAGGGGAGAGATCATTCGTTAGATCTTGTGACAGGCAAGTTGCTCATTGGCTTCTGAAGTCCTAGCAATAGAGACTGCATATCTATAACAGCTAGAAATTGGCCGAAGAGAAATGCAATTTAACATTGACAGAAAATGAGATCTGTTGCCAGAATTTCTCAAGGGATACTAGCATTCATTTTTGACATCTCATCAGAAGGACAGTTTTTCAAAGAAGCAAAGTCTTTATGAATACAATATTTATAATGTTTTGTTGTGGTCTATGATCAATAAAAATCTTATTAATATAAGTTAGTTACATGGTTTATAGTGATATTACCCTCACCCCCACCCCAGGCTTTTCCAATATTAGTACAAGGACTTCTTACTCAATTATTTAAGTTTAAAGGTTAAGTTATGCTTGAATTCATCTATTCATTCATTTGTTCGCCATATATTTATTGAACACTGAATATGTACCAGGTTCTGGGCAAAACACTAGGGATACAGTGATGAACATGACAGACAATGAAAAGAACATTAGAAAACCGCCTGGAAGGGGCAGGTAAACAAATACATGAACTAGAGAATTTCACGCAGTGATTGATACCATGAAGAAATAAAATAGGATGATGTACTAGAAAGTGATTATGAGGTTATTTTAGATTGTCTGAAGAGATGACATTTGTGCTAGGAAACAAGTGATGAAGAGTAATTTGCATGCCAAGGACTGAAACAGTACTACAGGCCTTAAGGCAGGAATGAGTTTGTAGCTTGGCATATTCAAGGCCAATTCAGCTGGAGTGTAGTGTGTGAGGTAGAGACAGTTAGGGAGAGGCCAGATTTTATTTTTTAATTTCTAAATATTAAGGGGTACAAATGTTTTTGGTTATATGGATCACTTCTGTAATGCTTGAGTCATGGGCTGTAAGTATGGAGAGGACAGATCTTTTTGGCCATAAAATGGGATGTAGATTTTAAGTGCAATGGAAAACCATTGGATACTCGTTTGGGGCTACATTCCTATTCTGGAGAATGTTTTCAGGGAGAGTAGCTTTCTTAAATCAGCTTCCTAGGCCAAGTAAGGTGACCCAATGGACTTCACTTTTTTAAAAGGTCTGGTTATACTAATGTATCCTCTCTTACTATTCACCAAAATACCTACAATATTTTTGTCTGAGATGTTGGTAGTATCTCTAGGAATCTCTGTTTAAAAAACAGTTCTAGAGAGAATGAGGACTAATTCAGCATTTAGTACAGATGATCAGATTAGTCACCCACATGGCCAGCCTCTCAAAGCAAGTAAGTCTTAGGGAAAACATATTGTAATTGTAGAAGGGGGGATTGTGAAGGGTCTGGAACATGACTATACAGTTGGCGGAATACAGAAGACAGCATGTGGGGCTCCTAGGTAACGGGAGAGGGTCCATGGAAGGAGGAGAAAAGCGACAGGAAAAGGGAAACAGGAAAGCCTCTAAGGCAACATCAGCTCATTCATTTTGCCACAAGAAACAGAAATGTGATGTGAGAATGTTCCAAGAGAAACACTCTCATTCAAGCACAGAAAAAGTTCAAATCAGGGTACCTTTATACTTTTGACTGATGTTTTCTAGTGAAGCTTTGTTAACAATAAAAGCACATAGGCTTTTACAAAATCTCTTTGATTTTATAATCATTATTAGATTGTTCTTATGGATTAAAGACCTCACAGATGAAAACAGCATGAAAATATTAATGATGATGCCATTTGTTGGAGGTAGGTGCTTGACAGCTAGTTAACAGGGAAATTATGCAATTGGGTGTCAGATCTTACTGTGGAGATGTTGGAGAGGGGCAAATGGGGTCTGTTGGATGATTTTCTTCACCCTAAGCATTTGTCATTAGAAGGTGCCATGATATTTGGGAACATATAAATAATAATTGATTATTTTAATGCTATCTACTGCCTATTCCCACCTCCAAACTCTTTTTCTTTGCCAAAGATTAATAATGAAAATTATACAAAGAATTTTGGTAGCTTCAGTCTTTTGTTCTTTCCCCTCCCCCTCTTTCTTTATACTCCAAGTGGTTCTTATGAGGTTAGCAAGGCTGGTAGTACCTGAGGGATTATGTAATTAAGAATGGGGTCTGGCCCTTAGTGATTCTGTAACATAATGTGTTTATGACATCAGCTTTTTTTTCACAGTAGTGAGAATCAAGGCATGTTAAAAATTAGAAGGAATTCTCAGTGTTTATAGAGTTATTGAAGGAATGATACGGTGAGAGGTGAGTAATGCTGCCAAATATGAATAGTCTATGTCTATAAGGAGTCTTGTCAAGCTCATGGTTGTAAATGCATATTCTATACGAGTCAAGAAATATATACACACAAACACACACACATATATATGTATGTGTGTGTATGTGGTATATGTTGTGAAGTCTAAATATAAATTGGGAACTGAGCTTTCTCTTTCTACATATATATATATATTATATACACACACACATACACATACATAATAAACTTCTGTTCCTACTTTATTTTCGGACTTCATTCTTCATACATGTGAGCATAGTAATATCTTCTACATTTTACATATAAGAAAATCAAGATACAAAGATATTAGGTGCTTTCTAGAGGTCTGACAGTAAATTATGTGCTGTAGATAGAGGCATAACCAAGCCCCATGAATCTTTTTCCTTTGTCTACATTCAGTATTCTAATATCTGTTCCCTTTTCTCAAGGTCTATCAAGTCTAACATAGAAAGGTAGATCATCAACTTTCTTACCCTGCTGAATTAAGAAGATGCTATATTGTCTTACCCTTTCCCCAGAAGTGTCACAACTTTATTGTTTGTGATCTACTATTAGAATGAAAAATACATTGCTAACACAAAGTAGGCTAACAGCTCACAGATGCTAAGATGATATTATATTGGAGGTTTTAGGGCTCTCTAGAGATGGGAAGGCAAGACAAGAAGAACAAATGTTCTCTCCTTTTGAAATGGCATAAACAGGGAAAGAGGCATCTGGGTTAACTTTGAGTGGATTGAAATTATTTTGCCTTCCATATGGTAAGCCTTCAAGATAGTCCTCAAGGTTCCTTACTTACTGGTATTCACACTCTTTCCTACCCCCTTCCCAGTCTGGATCTCAGCTGACCTGTGTGGTCACTAGAGTACAGCAGAAAACTAGGTTTACATAAAGGCCTTATGACTTCTGCCTTGCTCTTGTGTGTCCTTTGCTCTCTTGTGTTACTCCTTTTGGGGAAAATCAGCTACCATGTGGTGAAAACACACATCCCCTGGAGAGGCTCATGTGGGGAGGAACGGAAGCCTCCTGCTAATAGCCGATACCAACATGCTAGTCATGTGAGGGGTCTACCTTGGAAACAGATCCTCCAGCCAAGTCCAGCCTTCAGATGTCTGTGGCTTCAGCCAACAACTGACTGAATTTCATGATTAACCATGACCTAGAATTGTCCAACCAAGCTGCTTCTTGATTTCTGAATCATAGTAACTATGAGAGATAATAAATGCTTGCTATTGTCCTAAATTTATATTGTCCCTAAATTTTGGGTTAATATTTTACATAGCATTAGATAATGAATACACCTGTGGTTCAGTATATTTTCACCTCTATCTTGGAAGGTAGGGACCCCCTCACTGGTATTTAGATATTAGGGGAGACATAGTGTGTGTGAAAGAATATTAAAAAAAACCCTACACAATAGTGGAATTAATTTATTTGTTTATACAGTTGCTCTAGGGTTTCCCCTGTACCCCACTTGCTGTTTCCAGGATCCTGCGAAAAAAAGGAACACTCTAATTCATAATCTTTATTACCAGTTTCATTAGTGGCCTTGAATCTTAATCCTTATTCCTAATTAGTGAATGAGGCTGGAAACCTGAGGTTCTCTTTTCCTGTTTCCCTTGAGTTCTTTGTAGCAACTTGTTTTCTCCTCTGCTTTTTTTGGTACTCATTCCTAGCTCCTCAGGTTCGCTTAGTTTAGAAGGTGCCTTCCAAATAGAAGCATCACAAAACTAAAAACCAGAGTGATAAAGAAAACACAAAAGCCCTAACATCCCCCAATAGCCCCAGATTTCATAGCCCCCAAAACTGAAAAGATAGAATGTCCTTTAAAACCTAAAATCTTTCATTCTCACCACAAAGAAATGATAAGTGGGTGAGGTAATGAGTATGTTAAATAGCTTGATTTAGCCATTTCTAAATGTATACATATATCAAAATATCATGTTGTACACCATAAATTGTCTTTTTTAATAGCCATTTTTTTCCATCTACTAAAAAAGAAAAAAAGAACAAAACAAAAACGTAAACTCTTGCAATGAAAACCTCTCCAACTGTATTTATCTACTCCTCTTTACCAAAGAAGCCTTTCCCCCTCACAGCCCACCTAGTCCTCTGATGTATGAACGGGAGACGGAGAAAGAAGATAAAGAAGAAAGGACAGAATGTAAACTATTAATGGTACAGCCTCTATGGAAAACAGTGTGGAGATTCCTCGAAGAACTAAAAGTAAACCTACAATTCAATCCAGCAATTCCACTATTGGATATATACCCAAAAGAAAATAAGTCATTTTTTAAAAAAGACACCTTCACTTGTATGTTTATTGCAGTACAATTCACAATTGAAAAGATGTGGAACCAACCTAAGTGCCCATCAACTGATGAGTGGATACAGAAAATGTGGTGTGTACACACACACACACACACACACACACACACACACACCCGCACCATGGAGTACTACTCAGGCATAATAAGGAATGAAATAGTATCTTTTTCAGCAACTTGGATGGAACTAGAGACCGTTAATCCTAAATGAAGTATCTCAGGAGGGAAAGGAAGAACAAATACCACATGTTCTCATTTATAAGTGGGAGCTAAACGATGGGTATATGTAGTCATAAAACGGTGTAATGGACATTGGAAACTAAGATGGGGGGAGGTGGGAGGGTGAGGGCTAAAAATCAACCTATCAGGTACAATGTACACTATTTTGGTGATGAGCACACTGAAAGCCTTGACTTTAGTATTATACAATTCATTCATGTAACAAAAAACACTTGTACTCCCTAAATCTATTGACATGAAAAGAAAAGAAAAAAAGAAAAGAGGAGAAAGCTTCCATCCCTTTACTTCAGGGTGGGATATTACTCTATTTCATTCGTTCGTTTATTCTTCCATCATTCAACAAATATTAACTGATCACTTACTCTGTGATACATCAGAGAACAAAATAATTTCTTCATGAAGTTTACATTCTATATGAAGAAGACAAATAGTGAATAAAAACATAAACAAATTGTTGATTTAAACATTGAGAAGTGCAATGACACGAAGAAAAAAATTGAGCACTGTAGGAGGATTTGGAGTGATGGTGTTGGGATGATGGACAGGGCCAACTCTAAGTATTAACAGGGTGGTTAAGCTAGGACTAATTGAAAAGATAATATTGAGGGAGGTGAGGTCGTTATCCATGGAAGAGGAAGAGCCTTTAGAAAGAGAGAAAAGCAAGGGCAAAGATCCTAAAGTAAGAGCATACCTGACATGTTTGCTTAATGGAAAGGAGACCAAGTGGAATTAGCAGAGAGGATAGAAATAGGAAAGATGGTGAGAAAGATGAGAGAGGACTAAGTCATATTAGGTCCTTTAGACAATTTTAAGGACTTTGGCTTTTACCCTGAGTGAAATGGGGCACCATTGCGGGTTTTGAACAGAGGAGTAATATGATCTGACTTACATTTTAAAAGAATTGCTGTGGCCACATATGTAGGGATAAGGAGAAGCTGGAAGGCAAGTATGGAATCTTTTGCAATAATTCAGTTGAGATTTCCTCCTTTTTATGGCTAAATGATATTCCATTGTTTGTGTGTACAGGAATATATGAATGAATAAAGAAAATTTGGTATGTGTACATACATGTGCATGTATATGTATATGTTGGTTCCATATCTTGTGTATTAGTGAATAATGATGCAATGAACATGAGAGTGCAGATATGTCTTCAAGGTACTGATTTCATTTCCTTTGGATATTTACCCAGAAGTGGGATTGCTGGATCATATGATAGTTTTATTTTTAATTTTTTGAGGAACCTCTGTACTGTTTTCCATAATGGCTATGCCAATTTACATTCCTACTGACAGTATACAGGGTTCCCTTTTCTACACGCCCTCTTCAGTACTTGTCTCTTGTCTTTTTGATAATAGCCATCCTGACAGGTATGAGGTGATATCTCATTGTGATATTTATTTGCATTTCTCTGATGATTAGTGATACCTATACCTGTTGACTATTTGTATGTCTTATTTGGAAAAAAATGTCCATTCAGGTCCTTTGCTCATTTTTTAATTGCATCATTTACATTTTTTGCTGTTGAGTTAAGACAACATGTATAAGCCTGGAGGACATTCTACTAAGTGAACTTAACTAGGCACAAAAAGACAAATATTGTATGGTCTCATTTACATGTATAATCTAAAAATGTAGAAGCAGAGAGTTGAACAGTGCCAGAGGCTGAAGGCCTCAGGAAAAAGAGATGGTGGTCAAAGGGTACAAACTTTTAATTATTAGACAAATAAGGTCTGAGGATCTAATGTGCAGCATAGATGGTGATGGATGTGTTATTGAATTTGGTTGTGATAATCATTGTGCAATGTATACATATACCAAATCACCATGTTGTACACTTTGAATAGTACAATCTTTATTTGTCAATTAAATGTTTTAAAATAGAAATTTTAAAAATAAATAGAATAAAAAATTGTTTATAAAAATTTGTTTATAAAAAATTGTTTATAAAAAATAATTTGGTGAGATAGTGGCATTTATCAGGATAGTAGCAGTGGAAGACATGCGATGTGGGAAGATACTGAATATATTTTGAAGGTGGGACTAATATGTGAAGCATGAAGGAATGTGAAATATGAGGGAAAGAAAGGAATCATAGATGACTCCACAGTTCCAAAGGAATCATAGATGACTCCCAATTTGGCCTGAATAAGTAAGAGAGGATGGAGCTGCCATCAACTGATGTTAGAAGATTATAGTTGGCAAATTTAGGGGGAAGGATCAGGAGTTTAGTTTTGGACACATTTGGGTTTGAATATTTATTTGATTATCCAAGTCGAGATGACAAGTAGGAAGTTGGAGTGTGGAGAGAGGCCAGGGCTGATAGTATGAATTTGGAAATTATTGGCACATAGGTGGTATTTAAGATGACAGGCTGGATGATTCACTGGGAATTGAGTGGAGGTTGAGAGAAATGAGCTTAGGGCTATTCCACTATTAAGAGGTTGATGAGAAGGGAAGGAACCAGTAAAGGAAATTGAGAAGGAACAACTAGTAAGTAAGAGGGAAATCAAGAGGGTGGAAGAAAATGTATCAAGCTGGAGAATAATCAGTTGTGTCAAATGCTGCTGATAGTTTCAGTAAAATCAGGGCTGACACTGGCCACTGGATTTATCAGTTCGAAGTTCACCGAAGACCTTGACAAAGGAAATTTAGGTGTAATGGTGGCAATGATGCTTTGAATGGGATACGTTAAGAGATAATAGGGGGGAGAAAAATTAGAGATAACATAGTCAACTCTTTTGAGGGTTTTGCTGTAAGAGATTAAAGAAATGATGCTATGGCTGGGGATGGGAGTTGTAGAGTTGAAACAAGATTTGCTCTTTTTTAAGATGGAAGAAATAATAGCAGGTTTTGTTTCTTGTTTGTTACTATTTGATTTTGTTTGGTGGTTTTTAACCCCTATTTCACTATTTTAAATTTTGGTTGCTTTTTAACGACAATTTCCTAAGGAGATAGGGATGAATTCATGTAGGACGCTATTATATCACTTAGTTCTAGGGATGTTTCTCTTTTTTCTTATTTTATGCTTTTAAATACATTATCTTTATGAAACATTAAAATGCAGTATTTGAGGAGGTGTACAAATGGACTTCCTGACAAAATATTAATAGTTAATAAAATATATCACAGTAGAAGAAAGTTGCCAAGAGAGAAAAGTTTGCCAGTCCTCTTTCACTGGCTGTAGCAGTCCATTCGCTCAGCTGAAAAGCTCTTAAGAAACTAAAAAAAAAATTAAAAATATTTTGTGTAGGGACAAGCCTAGTGGTTTTCAACCAGGGACAATTTTGTGGTATCTAGAGACATTTTTGATTTTCATGACTGGGGTGGTACTAGTGGCATCTAGTGGGTAGAGACCAGGGATGCTGTTATCATTCTATAATGCACAGTACAGCCTCCCACAACAAAGGATTATCTGGTTCAAATTGTCAATTGTGTCAAGATTGGGAAACTCTAGGCCAGCCTTATCCTTTTTCCATTATTCCTGAGAGATGATAGGAAGCTGCTTCTGAAAAAAGGGACCCTGAGGTGAGCTTCATCTATCCCATTGTTCTATGTTTAGATGAGGCACACCTTTTAAATAAATAATTAGGGTTCAAAATAAAGACATTTCTTTCTTTCTTTCTTTATCTTTGCTGCCTCTTTGCCCCTCTTTCCTTCTCTGGATTTCCATAGTATATAATGGTTTTATAACCTTCAGTAGTTTTCAATTAGGAACCATAACATTAGAGGAACATTAAAGTCATGGGGAAAAATGTCTTGTTCAATCGAGGAACCACAGTTTCCCATTGCTGATTTCTGTTCTGCATCTGTCTGACAACTCTGTGAAAGAAGGGATCGAGAATAGGGTTACTTGTTAAGCTCTGACTCTTCTATAGCTCTTTAATGTGAGAGGAGGGGCAGCCTCCGGGGCATCTTTTCTGAAGCTTTTTTTGGCCATTAGGATTTTAGAGGAAAGCTGCACACTTAATAACTCTACCTTCTAGGTGTGCTTTATCTGATAAGGAAGGCTCTGAGGAAACTCATGACTGGTCCTAAGTGCTTGTTGAGTGAAAATATTCTTGTAGGATCAAAATTTTAAAACCCAGTTTTAAAAGAAGCAATTTAATAGCCTCTGACATATTCAACATAAAAATAAATAAAAGAAGCAATTTAATATCCATGTATTTTAAAAACTTGAAGGACAGATTCTTTATATGAATTTTGTAGCTCATTGATTGTTTCAGTGTTTAAATATAAATACAAAAATAAAAATTTTAAATTGATATTTTATTAAAAATTTATTATTTCTCCAGGTTTGTCTTACAAAAAAATCAAAAGTTATTTTAAGGTTAGCCTATGATTATATGCATTCTGTAGGTATAAGTTTAAACATACCAAAAGGCATAAAATTTTTAAATAAGGTAAAAGCTACTTACTGGGCATTCATACTTCACCAATTCTAGTATTAACAATGTCTTTCACTTTGAATTAAGCTCTTTTTTTCTCCTTATTCATGTTAGCTGTTTATTCACACTGCTTCTGTTTGGCTGCAGGAGAATGTCATCTCATTCTTTACCAATGGCAATGACATTGATTTTGCTGATTTAACACCTTTCCTTCAGTGGAAGTGTATTGGTGACTAAAGGAGGACCATTGTATTGTTAAAAAAGATTTGATCATAAATAGATGTGTCTAGGGATATCTTAGCTGTGTGAGGTATGATAGGCTTGAAATTATAAAGAATAGCTTGGAAATCCACTCTTCCCTCATGCTTCTTTACCACTAAGATAGTCTTACATTAAAATGTATACTTTTTCAAATTTTATGAAAGCTGCATTGAATAATTGTTACACTTCTCACAAACTTTTATTTAGTAATCTATAGAAACATCACAAAGATAAAAAAGGAAGACATAGCCTTCACTTGACTAATTCTAAGATCAAGACTTCTAATGTTTTAACTTCTGTAAATTCTCACTACCTGATTCTGAGCTAACCTTAGGTATGTTGAAGAGTAGGCAAATTAATAGATTATAAATAAGTTTATATGAGTCAAGAGAGGCATTTAACTTATTTGGGAAAACAAACCATTTTTAAGTTTTTGACAGCATTAAATGGTAGGAAAGTATATTAATTAGAATAATCATTTACTAAAACAAATCTTTGAGGTAGTCTAATGGGTAATATCACTAGCTAATTGTTTTTGTTATATTAAAGGACTGGGATACCTCTTGAATATTTAGAATTTTTATGAGTCTAGACTTCTTTTCCTTCAGTTGGCCATGGTTAGTGAGGTTTTATGCTGAATCTTGTATTTCTGAAAATGGAGTTTTTGTATGTATTGAGGCTGAGAATTTTGAGAACTGTTATTGTCAGATCAGTTTCTCAGGAATCATCAGAAAACTAGTGGGGACTGGGAAAGTGGTTAGATGGTGTCCTTGAATGATCTTTATGAGGGGGCTATTTATGAGAGATTTCCAGAATAAAGATGCAGTCTTTTCATTGCTTTAGATATGCTAAAACTTTTTCTTGGAATCAGCCAGACCTTGAGATAGCTCTTTACCCAGCTTGTGTTATTTTGGTCCCCACAGAAGTGCTTTTGCTGATTTGCAATTAGCAGTTATAACACTGACTGACATTGAGAAACTTGACATTGTGTGAAGTTCAAGGATGTTATTTCTTGTACTGATCACTATTTTGGCAAGAATCTGCATTATGAAGATCTGATGGAAATGCTTCTCTGAAATGTCGTTACCCAACAGTGGACTATGTGAGTTATGGAACTTGCTTTTCCACCTATGGGTAGACAGGAAGCTCAGACTGAATTTGAGCTCACTTCTTACTCCAGACTATGTCGTCATAAGTTATTCACTTGATTTCATTTTGTTTTTCATGTCTTTATTCTTTCCCCTCATTGTCTCTTTTTAAGTACAGTCATGCATCACTTAACAGCGGGACTACATTGTGAGACACATGTCATTAGGCAATTTCATTGTGCAAGGGGCCTTTTTTTTCCTAGCCTACAAACCTGCATACCATACTACTGTACTGAATGCTGTAGGCAGTTGTGACACAATGGTAAGTACTTGTGTATCTAAGCATAGAAAGGGTATAGTAAAAATACAATATTATAATCTTATGGGACCACAATCATGTATGTGGTTTGTCGTTGGTTTGTTGTTGACCAAAATGTTGCTAAGTAGTGCATGACTACTTTGTTTTGCTGGATTGTATGCATTTTTATAAACTACTTTAAATATTCATTGAAACAAGATGAATTATAAACAAATATTGGGTGAGACAGTTCACAAAGGTTAAATAATTTACTCAAAGTCATAAACTAGTAATTTGAAAAATTAGTATTTAAAACTAGATGTAACCCCAAACAATTCTGTACAAACAACATAACACTGAAGAAGTTTTGGGAAACAAATGGGTCCTAACATCCTAACTAAACTTTTTGCCCCCTTTATTTTTATAGGTTACCACCTAGTCTTTGTTCACGTATAATTTTCCACAGTTGTGATTTTATGTAATAGAATCTTTATCCATCTGTTTGCTGTCTGCAAGCCGAGAATCCTTGATTCCACCTTCTCCCTCATGTCCTCTTTCCAGGCCTCTGCTCAACCCAATTAAGTCAGTCACTGTTATTGATCCTAAGTATCTATGTTTCTCTATCTCCACTGCCACAGATACAATTCAGTGTTCATCATTTTTAGTACGGATTACATCACCTCTGCACTAACGGGTCTCCTTGCTTTATCCTTAGATCTCCTCCAATTTATTTTTACTGTACTGCAAATATGATACTCCTAAAAGACAAATCTGATCATTTCACATCCCTGAAATCCGATAATGGCTTTCTGTTAGCTACACAGGACAAAATCAAAGTTGCATAGCAAAGCATACAAGGCTAGGCTCTGACCCATGATTACTTTCCCAGCTTCATTTCCCACCACTTTCCACATCCACACTAATCTTAATGATCCCACCAAACTAAATACTGGGGGCCACATCCCATTCTTTTATGTTTCTCTGCCTTCATGATGTTGTTGTTTGGGTTTGTGTGTGGGGGGAGATGTGTTTTTGTGTGTAATTCTGAAAATTCCTATATATTCTTCAAAATCAGTACAAATGTCACTTTTCTGTAAAACTTCTCCCATTTTCTCCTCTGACTACCACCATTTCCTCCTTGTAGCACCCATAACATCTTGCATATACCTCTATTAGTGCTCTTATGTTGATTTAAAAAGTGGAGTTTTCACATCCATCTTCTTTCTCAGTCTTTTTGTGGGTCTTCAGCCATACCTCTGCCTTGAAGCAAAAGGAACCAAAAACCTGATCTGAAATCAGTCAGTGGCTTAACATCCCAGAATCAGAGTGTTGCCCTACTCTACTCTTGTCTCCCCCTGTTTTGGCAACACTATTGGTTAGTTTAAGGCCAACCAGCCTGTGCTTTGATGCCTGAGAGAGCAGTGCCCCATTCCTAAGCCAGTTGGCTAGAATTCAGCTCTTTCCTGGGGTTGCTTCCAGTCTTTCTGCATCTCATATTATTTTTCTGGATCAAACTTGGCTCTGGATAGGTCGTTGTATGCCTGGAATTGGACCTGAGTTTTATAGGATTGCAATAAAAGGGACTGCCACCTTGAGGCCTAAGGTTCGCCATGTACCTATTTTACATTTACCTCTTTAGGTTCTTCCTAGATACCCAGCAATTTGAGGGTCTTGATTGTGTGATATTTATCCTTTAATTCAAAATGTCAAGTATAATTCTGGGTATAGCACAGATACTAAATGAATATTTATAGAGTGAATCAACTATATACATTTCTCTATATTTTTATATATTATTCATAATTTTAATGGTTTGATAATATTCAATTACATTTCTGTAACATAACAAGCATAACTAACTGAATTTTCTGTGCAAATATAATGGTCTAATGAACATCATTCTGTGTGCATGTGTGTGTGTGTTTACTGTGTTGAACTATCTCTTTAGGTTAAAGAGAACCAGTGGCATCTGAGTCTAAAAGTTAAGTGTGGCCCACAAAAGGGAGAGTGAATTTGCTCTTAATATATCCAGGGACTTTTAATAACTGAATATTAGAATATTTGATGTTAGCTCTAAATCTTACTAATATTATCTTGGAATAATATTATAAAATCTCAGAAACTTCGTCTGTAGGTCAGATATGTAATCATAGCTAGAATTCTAAGGAAATAGGTACAAAAAAAGTGATGCTAAATTATCTTCCTTTGACAAGAACTTCTAAGGCATAATTATATTTCAAGCATCATTTATTTTTTTTCTGTCCTAGTCTTTCTTTATTGATGATACATTTACACATAAATATGAAATTGGGCTGTAAACTTGAAAGTGGAGACTACTAAATCTGTCTATTGCTTCCTAGCACTTAGTGTTTAATAATTATTTGTTAAATGAATATATGAATGAATTTTATGATGCAGATTTTAAAAAATTATGCAAGTGAATGGAAGAGTGCTGGTGCCTGCCAGTGAGCTGAAACCCACAGATACAGCTCAGAACAGGCACTGCTTTTTCCTATTAATATTAAGAGTTTCCAGACCATGTCTGAGTAATCTATAATATGACTCGTATTTCTGGATAATCAAATTAACTATTAAGGTTTTTATTTCTTAAGGTTTCAAATAGGGAACTGTCCAACTCATCAAAACTTTTTATTGTAGTGAAAATGTTGGTTTCATGATTCATAGGGAATAAGTACCTTCTGGGTCAGGGCCTTTGAGATGTTTTTGAAACACTGAAATCTGCTATGCTTTGGATAGGAAAATTTCTGATTTAAAAATACAGGATAGGGTGTGTGTGTGAATAAAGTATGAAAGGCTTCCCTTAGGCAAATTCTTTTCCAGAGGATACGTCACTGTGGATCTGGAGTTAGTCTTTAGTGAGTACCTAAATGTCTGCATTTGGAATGTTTAAATTGCATTACTCTGGAATTATTTCTGTACTACTCAAAGAGATATGTTTTTCTTTCCTCCTTCCCTGCCTTTATTTCTTCTTTTGATATAATTACTTTCTTGTTTTGGGCTAGTCTTGGTTAACATAGTCATTAATTGAAAATGGTTACATTAATAACTGCAGAGCTATAATGCCAAGTATAATTTTAAGAATTGTCAATGAATTTACATATTTGCATTTATCCTTTTATTTATCTTTCACTGAAATCAGGGGGAAATCGTATTGTATCTTGAAAAACCAACTTTATTTTCAGGTTGCTATTAGTTAACATTGTTAATTTAATAATCTTTCCTTTTTACTAACATGATAACAAAAAGACACCATATTCCCTCTGCCTTTTTCTATTGCTTTATTAGTTTTCTCCCAAGGTATAAAACCTTTGAAATGTCAGCTCATTAATCTTCAAAAGGCAGGGAAAATTTGAAATTGTTATTTTTTCTGTTTCTAAAGATGAGAAAGCATAGAATTTTTATTGTTTACTATCAATTTACATATCACTTGATGATTTCATGATAATTTTGAATGTCATTTTACATTTGACATAGTCACACTTTTTTTTTTTTTTTTTAAGAGGGTAGGCTGGGCACAGTGGGTCATGCCTGTAATCCTAGCACTTTGGGAGGCTGAGAGGGTTGGATTGCTTGAGCCTAAGGGTTCAAGACCAGCCTGAGCAACATACCAAGACCCTGTCTCTATGAAAAAATAGAAAAATTAGCCTAGGTGTTACTGTAGCTGGGGAAATACAGCAAGACCCTGTCTCAAAAAAATAAAAAATAAAAAAAATAAAAAGAGCTAGGATGTCTCTTTGTAGCCCAGGCTGGAATGCAGTAGCATGATCATAGCTCACTATAACCTCTAACTCCTGGGCTCAAGTGATCCTCCTGCTTCAGCTTTCCCAGTAGCTAGGACAACAGGCACATCACCACACTAGACTAATTTTTAATTTTTGTAGAAACAGGATCTCACTATATTGCACAGGCTGGTCTCCTACCCCTGGCCTCAAGCAGTTCTCCTGCCTCAGCCTCACAAAATGCCAGGATTACTGGTGCGAGCCACCATGCCTGGCCCATATTGATACTTTTAAAAAGGTTGGCATATGAATGAAATATTATTAAGACTGAAATTCAGCTTTTCTAACTTTTAGTCTTGCTATTTTTCTGCTCTATAGGAAGTCAGATAATATAAGATGGGAAAATTCTATATTTTAATAGTTCTTTTCATTTAGAGATACTAATGACATTTGGATCTGGCTTAGAAGGCTCTCAATACTATATTTAAACATGTTCTTTTTTTCCCCTCAGAACTTCATTTTGGAATTTTTCAAAAGCTGATATATTTCCACTTTATGATGTCAGTTTTTCTTACCTTCTTCAATATTGATTGTGAAATTCATGTGACTTGGGCCCAGTATAATTTTTAAATGATGCCACTTGAAATAGTCATTAATGTATAAATCTAAAGTTCTAAGATAGTTATCAACCGAATTTCTGATTAGCAAGCTATGATATATAGTTGAGTAGTCATTAGAATTGTAACTACAGAGAGTGTTAAAAGTGGGAGACTTCAGAAATGATTACCTTAACTTCCTTTGAAGATGAGGAAATTTAGGCTCAAGCAGTTAAAATTACTTTCCCAAAGTCACATAAGCAGTGCTTGGGCAAGCCTAGATTGAAGTTCAGATGTAGCTTTTAGTCCAATGCTGCTTTTCACCACAAGCTCTGGAATTTTCTCTGTTGTTATGAATATCATGGCAGATGGAGTGACAGAAGTCTTCCATTGATGGCTTGGAATTAGAATATTGTTTGAGTGTGTATGTTTGTGTGTGCATGTGTGCCGCTCTTTCAATCTTAATGTTGACTTCTAACTTCTTACTGTAAAATAAAGGTGCTTTAACTTCCTTTACGTATGCCTTAAGTCTCAACTAGAAAGTCTGACATTCCTCCTTGTCAATATTTACTTGTTCCCATACTTCTTTGAGAAGTTATAGTATTATAAAACTGTATTGCAATTTTATGTTTATTTTTCTTCTTTACTAGACTAATTTTTATTCTTTGTTCACACTTCAAGGGCTACTAGCACAGTTCCTTACTCACAGTTAGTGCTCCACAATTATTTGCAGAGGAAATAAATGAATACATATTATCTAGTTTTCTGTTTTCTTTAAGGAAACATATGGAGCAGGTAAAGAGATCAGATATCCTATTTTAGGAAGAACAATCTCATATCTCAATTCAGTGTTCTATTGTGTCTGGTACCATGTTCTCAAAATGATTTTTCTTAACACATTTAAAAAAAATTTCTTTCCAGCACCTACCCTCTTTCTTTTTTTCTGGATTTTGGGGTCAGACAAATAATGTGTTCAAATCCCAGCTATGTGATTTTGGTCAATTTACTTAATCTCTTGAACTTCATTGTCCCTATCTGACAGATGGAGACAATATTACCTACTCTACACAACTTATTGTGAGGATTAAATGACATTTGTTAATGGCAAAGTATATAGTATTATGTTGTGTGTAGTAGGTATTCAATAAATGCTCATTTCATTTACTCTTTCGCTTTTACTCCCCCCCTCTCTTTCTCCCTGTTTCCTTCCTTCCTTCATCCCTCCCTCCCTTTCTTCTTTCTCCTACTTCTGCTTTTCTGGAAATGAGAGCAGTGCAACATAGTCAAAGCTGGCTTTTTCTTAAAAAGGTGTTCCACCTGGTAAATTGCCTTCAGCCTCAGGTTGCCTACAGGTCAGCTGTATTGTGTTTTTTCACATTTCATTTTCTTTGCCCTATTTATACCCACGACCGACCAGGTTTGCCTTCTGTTTCCCATGTCGGCTTGCCTAAAATCCAATTATTCTGCCATATGCCTGATGGTCAACATGTATTCCACAGCAAGGTAACAGAAAGGAGAGTGAGTGACACTAGGGGAACCTGAGAGTGCGAAAGGCAGTAAAAACTCCGAGAGATCGTGTTGACCACAGAAGGCCGTTCTAGGAGCAGGGTCTTTGGAATGTCTTTCAGGGCCCAACTAAAAAGGAAACGGGGAAGGTCACAGCTGTTTTTTTGTTTTTTGTTTTTCTTTTTTTCTGCTTTTAACTGTTAAGGATGCTGCTCTTTGATTATCTTTCAATCAGGCTATGTTGCAACACATCTTTAACCAAGATTAGAATTAATATTTTAAAAATGACTAAGGTGAAAAATAAGAGCTAAGCCACACAAATGAATTAAAGAAAATCATAAAAATAACATTATTACCAAAACAACTCTGAAGGAAAGAGATCTATTGACATGGGTGATCATGTCTAGACACAGAAACTGAATTAATATGAGGGAGCAGTGAGCAGGCAGCTACTGAGATTCAGATTAAATGGTGAATGAATGGGCTAGGAGTTAAGAAGAAGGTATTCAAGAGTGTTTGGCTCAGAGTAAGACTTCAGCCTACCACTAACTTGAGCCCCTGTGACCTTGAGCCATCAAGTGGCCAAATGCTAAACAAATTGTTATACACTTGTAAATTGATGCTATTGATATTTTCTTTGCTTTACAGCTAAACTTTTATTGTTTAGGAGAGTGATTGTTTGGGATGGTGATGGGAGAAAGTTTAGGTCTCCTGCTTAATTAGCTCAGTTGCATTCCTCTAATGCTGAGTTTCCCACCCTAGGTGGCACTCTGACATTTGGGGCTGGATATTTCTTTGTTGTGGGGGTCTGTCCTGGGCTTTATAGGATGTTTAGCAGCATCCCTGACCTCTATCCACTAGATACTATTAGGACCCTCCTCAATTGTGACAAACAAAAATATTTCCTGACATAGCCAAATGTCTTGAGAAGGTACAGCCCCACCACCTGCCACTTTAAGAACCACTGCTTTAATGAAAGAGAGATGATTATCTATCTACCTCTAGACTTTCCCATGGAGTTACTATGAGACTTAAAAAAAAATTGATCACAGAATTTACTCCATTCCAAGTTGAGTTAGGTATTTTATTGATAGTCTGTGGGCACTGTGCTTGGCCCTAGGGGTGCATAGATAAGTATAATCTGATCTCTACCTTCAAGGACTTTGCTTTCTACTAAAGAGAGGAAAGAATGCCTTAACAGATCATTCAGTACAAAACTGTTAAGTGTAATCATGTATCTAAAGTCAGTATAAGGTACACTGGAACTGCAAATATGTAACCTTCCCATTCACTCCAGGGGAAAGGTGTCAGTTAAGGCTTCATTGAGAAGGTAGTAATCATATGAGTTTATATTTCAAGTCACTAAACAAAGCAAAATTAACCTCTTAATATCTAAAATATAGGATTTTGATACTGTATTTTCTGCCTATCGTTTGATTTAAATTTTGTATGTATATTATTTCTTAGGTATTATATTAGGGGTCTCTAGAGAAACAGAGCCAATAGAAGATGTGTGTTTGTTTGCGTGTGTGTTTCTGTGTGTATGTATATAAAAAGATTTATTATAAGGAATTGGCTCATGTGATTTTGGAGATTGAGAAATTCCATAATCCGCTGTCTGCAAACTGGAGATGCAGGAGAGCCAGTAGTGTAGTTGCAGTCTGAGCGTAAAGGATGACTTCCCAGCTCAAAAACGGCCAGGCAGAGAGAGCAAATTCTCCCTTACTCTTTCTTTTTGTTCCATTCAGGCCTCCAAGGGATTGGATAATGCCTATCCACACTGAGCAGGGCAAACTGCTTTACTCAGTCTACAGATTCGAAAGTTTATCTCATTCAGACACACCCTCAGAGACATATCCAGTATGATGTTTAACCAAACACATGGGCACCCTGCGGACCAGTCAAGTTGACCCATAAAATGAACTATCATAAATATGATTAATGTTTCTCTAATGAAGTGATTCTCAAAGTGTCATCCTTGGGCCAGCAGCATCACCATCACCTGAGAACTTGTTAGAAATGCAATGCTTGGGCTCCAGCCCAGACCTACTGAATCAGAAACTTTGGGGGTGGGGCTCAGCAATCTGTGTTTTTACAAGTCCCCCATTAGAATCATTTTGAAAACCACTGCTTTAATAATTCACTGATTAATTTTTAAATGTGTTATATAAAATAATTTTATGAATAAAATTATATAAAATGAGGTTTAAAAAAGAAGGGTATAATCTATATACTTAAAAGTATTAGGCATGTACTATGTGCCTTTGTACATTATCTCATTTAATGCTCACAACAGCCCCCAGAGGGAGCTTAGTGGTTCTCAGCCTTGGATCAGTTTCCAAATACCTATGAAGCTTGAATGCAGTTGTCCAGACCTTGCCTTAGACCCACTGAATCAGAAACTATAGAGATTTTAATATGTACTGTGATTGAGAATCACTGAGGTAGGTATTCTTATTTGTATATTTTACATTCATGAAAATTGAGGCTTAGAGAGGATACATAATTTGACTATGGGTTCTGATATAGGGTGAAACTGAACAAATATTTCATTAATTTATTCAACAAATACTTATTGACCTTGAATTATTACTGAATCTCTCTGACTTCAAGGACTGTGCTCCTAATCATTCAGGTAAATTCTATGTATGTGATCTACCAGCAAAAATGTGTGTTTTTAAGAAGAGAGAGTGCTAATATTTGCAAAGTGATTTACAGTTCCTTTATAACGCATAACAACCTTGTAATGTTATCATCATTGCTATTTTACAAATTAGGAAACCAAGGCTGAGTGAGATTAAGTGATTTGTCTAAAATTACACAACCAGCAAGTCCTGGAATTGAGTGTGAAACCAGGCTTTCTGACTCTGGATTTTAGCTTTTCCCTTGCCACTACTTAATTTCATATTTATGTATAAAATCAGAATAGGGAAGATAAGCTATGTGACATTTGCAGAATTAATTACCTTCTTGGTCATTAAATTTACATAGAAATTGTACCTCCTCCCTAAAAAACCAAATAAACCAAAAAAAATCAAGCATAGTATATATGGTTGGATTTTATTTTCCTAAATCTTAAAGAAAGTGTCAGTTAATTAATCCATCTTCATACTCTCTTTGGTGGGACATATACTAAAATTAATCCATATTCCAAATATGAGGACTCCAACTCTTTTAATTAGCTAGTAGATATACTGACAATGTCCTAATTCATTGTTAATTCAGAATACATTTACCAATTTTACTATGAAAGGGTTTCTTTAATTCTAGTGTGATATGGTACCTGGATTAGTTTGTCAGTGTGGTGACTGAGGCAGATTAATTTATTCACACTAGGAAGAATGCAATTAGGATAATGCTGCACTGCTCTTGCTGTCATGACCCTTATAATTACCTTTGCCTTATGCCTTTTCCATGTGGGCTGGATCGCAGAAGCTCAAAAGGAGTATTTCATTGTAAAGGGACAGAGCCATTTAAAATGAGGCCCTTTAGCCTTTTATTTTGGATTTCTCCTTTCTGGGTAGTTGGGTGACAATTCAGAAAGACAAATTCTCATTTAAGGAGCTTTATTAAAAAGTCACTTTAGATCTATAACAAAATGTGGAATGGGAGCTGTCCTGCTGTCTTAGAATTTGAGACCTCAAAGCTTCGTACCTTGAGTGACAATTTCCCTTGGGTCGCAAGGGAAATTACTGAAGAATTACTGAAAGTTGGCCAAACCACTACCATGTTTCCCCGAAAATAAGACAGGGTCTTATATTTATTTTTCCTCAAGAAGACACTCTAGGGCTTATTTTCAGGGATGTGTTATTTTTTTTAAGTATGGTACAACAATCTACATTTATTCAAATATAAAGTCGTCTTCTTTGGGAACATCATCATGACTCTCCAAACCCCGAATTCCATCCTAAATTTCTTGTGACTCTATTTCCTTTAGAACCACTGGCCCCAATCTCTCATGTCGAGCAATAGAGCTCTCATGGGGCAGATGAGAAGGGCTGCTGGTCTTCTTTACCGCTCCGTGACAAAATGCATGGATTGTGCAGATACACTGCGTAGCCATGCCCATCACTAGGTTTTATTTTCTGGGTAGGGCTTATATTGTGCAAATGCTTAGAAATCCTGCTAGAGCTTATTTTATGGGTAGGTCTTATTTTCGGGGAAACATGGTAATCTTGTCATCTGCCTCTGGTCTGTTCAGAAGAGAGATTCATTGAAGAGAATTCACAGGAGGAGAAAGCAGTGTGGCCTTCCTTTTTTCCTTTTCCATGGGGTGGGGAGGGAGATGCTTCCATCACCACCAAGTCAAGTGTGGGAAGCCAGAGGTTAGGGTGATTCACAAGAGGGCAGAAAGGCATCTCAGTCCCTGGCTGATGTTTGCCAAATTGTTGAAACTAGTGGACTTTCCCCATGCCTCTACCTGAGCAGAGAGAGTATTTTCTTGAGGGAATCTGATATATGGTTCCCCATAATTTGGAGCAAGTTGTGATACTAACAGGTCTCTGCTTCTTGTCTTGGGAAGACTAAGGATAGGAAGCTAAGTAGAGCTGCCTTTGACCTCAGGCAAGGAGGAAGGGTCAGCAGTTTGTCAAGCTGCACATCCATTGTAATTCCTCTCATCCTAGTACTAACCAGGCCCCACCCTGCTTAGCTTCCTAGATCAGACGAGATCAGGTGCATTCAGGGGTGGTATGGCCATAGACTCTAATTCCTGCAAACCAAGTGGACCCTACCTAAGAGGGCTGCCTACTGGGGCAAAGCTGAATGAATGTGATGATTCCAAGAGGTCAGATAAAGAGCTCATTGTCCATTGCAGGAAACATGTAGACCATAGGAACTCATTGAGGGTCTCCCAAGAATCCACAAATGTGCCTCATGAAATCCAATATTTGAAAGCCTGCCGTAACAGTGGGCATCTGACAGCCAAATGAATATTATAAATAAGAGCTCCTTTCTGAATCACTGCCATCTCCCAGGATTCAGAAATAGGAAGGGCAAGGTTGGGGATGATGGGGTCAGGGGAGAAGAAAGCATAAGAGAACGGAACAGAGCCCTCCCCTATCTATTTCGCTGCTTCTCTTCCCCCTGCACAGGAGTCATTCCTGAGCTGATGGGAAGGGAGAAGCTCCAAATCGAATATGAAATTCATGCTTTGAGTTAGATAAGACTGAACTTTTTAATACCTGGTGGCAAAATTGTTATCGTGAAGAGAAATCTGAAAGACACGTTGTCAAGGATAGAGGAGGGGAGACCTGACAGAATGTTTGAATGCAGTGATGGGAGAAAAATGAAGCTGTTTCCTGATTGCTACTGAGTCTAGCTCATGCAATAATGAATAATGAAAGGCCCAGTTTCTTTAACAGATAAATTGTAGGGAAAAGAAAAAGATGGGAGAGGATTCTGCTTTCTTATAAACAACTTAGAAAATTACTGTAATAGGAATACTTCATTTAAATAAGAGGCTAGACTAGCTAGCTTCCATGATAACTGCAGACTTTAAAAATCTATATTTTTTGGAGTGGGAATAGGGGGAGGAGTATGACTTTTTAATACATGTGGCAAAGAATAATTTGTCAGATCTCAAGATGCTTTTGTATATAACTTGTGATCAAATATTATTTTAGAATACTGTCTACTTTTCCTATACATCTCAACCCATATACATTATTTTTATGAGTTATTATAGGAGAGCATTCATTATAATTCTGAAATTACATTCTCCATTGCTTACAATGCAGCTTTTAAATTGTTGGTCCTAATAGTGGCATTAACTATTTGGCATTTTTATTATTTTATGACAGTGGACCAAAATGACTTGAGCCTTTTGAATATAGCCAGTTCATTTAGCTAGCTCCATAATTTCTTTTAAGCCAAGACACAAGGAACAATTTTGACAGACTCCATGATGAATTTTTAGAGAATGAGTTTTGGTTTTGAAAAAGGTGCTAGGTTCCCCTCTAGTTTCTTTTAAAGCCTTCTTCTATTAATGCTTATGGTCCTTAATTCTCTTTTGGTAGTGAAAGGATTAAATCATTGGTTTCATTATATGCTGAATTTAGCTGATTTCATCAGCCTTCAGGGTCTGCCTTGTCTGCTTTTTAATGGACAAAATTGAATAACACCATTTGTTTTGAAAAATTTGATTGCCTTAGGATATTTCTGACTTTTTGACATGTGTTGATAGCTGGGGCTTGTGGATAACAGGTGTCTCAGAAAGAAAGTATTCTTTCCTCACCACAGGTACTAATTCTATCTTGTAGGTTTTGATTTAAGAAAAAAAATCTTCTCTGTGCAATATGTTAAGTGTACTGGTCCTAACTCATTATTCTCTTTAAGTCCTACAAATTCTTTAGCAGAAATAACTTTGGAGTATTGGGCCCTTTCTGCTAATAAGCTTGGTTATATAGTGCTTAGTTTATTTCCTTACCATGAACAAAGGACTATGGACTTTGTGGTTGAGAAAACATAAGAAAACACAAATGTTTGCATCTAACTCTCAAACCATAAGTTTTATAACTCTCTGTTTTAGAGAGTAGTAATTCATGGTTAGGGATGCTTCAAGTTTTACTTCTTATTGGCTAGGCTCATAAATCCTATATAGTCCATACATATTCTTGAAATCATGACTTAGAATTTTGCCTTTTTATTTGTTTTGCTTCTTACAATACTAGTATGATGGCTGAGACCTAGATCTGCATTTTTTTTTTTTTGAGACAGAGTCTCACTTTATTGCCCAGGCTAGAGTGAGTGCCGTGGCATCAGCCTAGCTCACAGCAACCTCAAACTCCTGGGCTCAAGCAATCCTGCTGCCTCAGCCTCCCAAGTAGCTGGGACTACAGGCATGCGCCACCATGCCCGGCTAATTTTTTCTCTATATATTAGTTGGCCAATTAATTTCTTTCTATTTATAGTAGAGATGGGGTCTCGCTCTTGCTCAGGCTGGTCTAGAACTCCTGAGCTCAAAGGATCCGCCCACCTTGGCCTCCCAGAGAGCTAGGATTACAGGCTTGAGCTACCGCGCCCGGCCTAGACCTGCATTTTTGACCCTGGAAATATCTTTTTATTCTACAGAATCTTTTTATTCTACACTGCGGGTGGTCTTTGCTTTTTTGTTTGTTTTGTTTGGGAAGTGCCTAAATAGGAGACTCTGCTTTTATGTTTTTTTTTTTAATATATTTTTTTATTTATTTTTTATTTTTTTTTAATTTTTTTTATTTCAGCATATTATGGGGGTACAAATTTTAAGGTTTCAATAAATGCCCTTTCCCC